>LGRX02011484.1:0-11855 GCA_001247695.2 Cymbomonas tetramitiformis
GGCGACAAGTTAACAGCAGTTGGTGACAGCAGATTCGGAAGTCAGGCGACTCCAGGGACACCCACGGTGTACTGGCGGACCCTCTTTCTTTTCTATACTTGGCGGTACTTACACGAAAAAAGGCTACCAGTGGCGGCGGCGGCGGATCAGCACTAAATTTACTACCTAATGAGTGGCCTTTTATTATCTTGCAATATGCTCAGCTTGACTACCTTGTTCTACAGTGAATCCAGGGGCACCCACGGTGCACTGGCCTAACTGTAGACAGGTTTGCGTCACTGAGAGCTAATCAGCACGGCATCAGCTTGGGCGGCGACAGCGACAGAGCAGATCAGCGGTGAATGACCACCTTGATGAGTAGTTATTATCCTGCGGTCGTCCCTCTAGTTGACCACCTTGTCTGAAGTGAATCCAGGGACACCCCCGGTGTACTGGCCTAACTGGAAGGCAAGTGTGCGACCTAGAAGCTAATTAGCAGCGGCATCTGCCTGGGCTGACTAATTAGAAGTGGATCAGCAGTGAGTTACTACCTGTATGAGTGGTCTTATATCTTACGGTTTCCCTTACGGTACCACCCTGTCTGACGGCTAATCCAGGGACACCCACGGTGTACTGGCCTAAGCTTGAAGCAGGAGTGTCTTCACAAGAGAATTAGCAGTGGCATCAGTCCTGAAGGCAGCAAGTGGGTCAGCTTCATATATATTATCTACTGTTCTGGCAGAGGTACCTGGTGAATTCAGACTTGATTTGCGTACTGGATCAGCCTGGAGTGCTGTTGGCTATTTTTGGAACACCTGCGGATTAACTGCCAACACTCTCTTAGCCTTTTGACTGCTCTTGGCAACTGCTCACTTTTGGTGAGACCCCTTATGACACCGGTTACCTTCTTGATGAGCAGTGGCGTTGCGAATCCAGGGGTGCTCAGCACACTGGCTTAGCCTTCAGCCCTGCATAGCGACCTGCACTCTTGCTTACTGGACTGATAACGAGCTTCCATGGCAACTTCTGTGCTCTTGATGAGCAGTAGCGTTGCGAATCTAGGGGTGCTCAGCACACTGGATTAGCCTCCAGCTCTGCGTAGTGACGTTTGTTTCTGGCACCTTGGCTGAAAACAAGTTTCCATGACGACTGCTGGACCCTTAATGAGCAGTGGTGTTGCGAATCCAGGGGTGCTCAGCACACTGGCTTAGCCTCCAGCTCTGCGTAGTGACGTTTGCTTCTGGTACCTTGGCTGAGAACGAGTTTCCATGACAACTTCTGTGCTCTTGATGAGCAGTGGCTCTGCGAATCCAGGGGTGCTCAGCACACTGGCTTAGCCTTAAGCCTTTTTCACACGAATATCCTGCATCCGCCGCTGATCCAGAGCGCCGAGACATATTGTTAAGCCCTTGGGCCTGTGCTGGTTACACGCGTCTCGCCCTCCTGCTTGTTCAGAACGGTGGGAATCCAGGGGCACTCAGTGCACTGGCCTAAACCAGCCTGAATTAAGCCTGCATCCTGCTGGTGAACGAGCTTTACGCTGAGAGAGGACACACCTCCTTCGCCCCACTCGTTGAGCATTAACGTAGCACTTGACCACGGAGGGTGAAGCAGAGTTGAGCATCGCCGCTGTCCAGTCCACAGAACGCGAGGCACGGCGATCGGCTTGGGAAAGGAACATTCAGAGGCGGATCACTGGCTATATGATCACAGGGGGGTCGGCTCCAGAATCCAGCCCCTCTACACCAGTATCACCAGCAGCAGCAGCAGCAGCAGCAGCAGCAGCAGCACTTGCAGGAGGAGTGGCAACCCCAGTGCCCGCAGCCAGCCAGTTTCTCTTCGCACTCGATAGTTTAGACGATATGGACCAGAATGACAGGGACAGTGACGCACTTGACAAGACTGACTCGAAGCTTCGTTACACTGGTGGCAAGAACGAGGATAGGGCAGCTTTTATCAGGCGTTTTGTTGAAATGGTGGGGAAAGAGCAGCGGGCTCATGAGTCCAGGGTACGCAGGCACATGAGGTCAGCAACTTTCCAGGGGCTCAGCCCACAGGCGAAGAAGGCCCTGAGGGACTCCCAGCCAGATTACAGATCATTATGGGACGGCCTACCCTCGATCCTAGCAGGGGATGATCATTCCACCTCAGTCGCTTATGACTGGTGGTGTGCCGCATACATGAAGAATGGCCTTATGGCTTCCCATGCGTTTCATGTCCTGAAGGATATCTCTGAGAGGGACTCTTTCCAAGGCTCTGCGCGCTGTGCACAACCCCCTTTCCATGAGATGAAGCCAGGGGTGACATGGGCAGTCTGCAGAAAGTTCCAGGATGGCGATGTTGATGGTGAACCATCTGACGAGTGGGAAGTGGAGGGAACCTCTACCAAGGGTCTCACAGGCACGGATGGTACTGAAGATGCTCACTATTTCTGGGCTCTGAGGGCTTTCGTTGCAGAACTTGAGGCCAAGTTCCTGATGAAGGGCACCAAGGAGAAAGAGGACCTGCTGGTCGCCAAGTCGCAGACCCCCGAGCAAGATGGCCTCGCCTACGTGAAGAGCTGCCGCCGCAGGGAGTCCGCGCTCAACGCTGGCAAGATGGTAGAGGACTAGTCGCAATTGCAACCGCAAACGTCGCAGCAGCTGGAGTTTCAGCAGTTCGTGCACCACCGGCAACAATTGGAACTGCAACGACAATTGCTTTGGCACCAACAGCAACCGCACCAGCACCAACTGCAGCCGAGATCGCTATGGCAAACGCAGGTGCCGGTTGCCCCCGTTGCAGTGAGACCCGTGTCACCGGTTCCCTTCGGTGCCCTCACACCTGAACCGGTGCAGCCTTCCTCTGCACCTGCTTTCCTTGCTGCACCTGGACAGGCACCCTTGCACCCGGGCCCTGTCAACCCTGCAGGATCTACCGGCCCTGAGGGGGGGGGAGGAGAACCAGCACCAGTAGGACCCTTGCCGCTGGCTTCACAGCTCAGCGCTGGTTCCTGCACAGTAAAATAATAATAAAACATTTACGCTAGCAAAGGGGACAAAGTCCTGAGAGTGCGGTATCCCTGCAAAGCAAGCTAGTGAAAACACCAGGGGCTACTCCCTCTGCTATAGCGCGCCCACAAAGGGGCTCAACCCACTTTTCAGCAGGGTGACATCTAGAGAAAAAGCTAAGTGCTAGGCAAAAAACTCTAGAAGATGGAGAAGCAGCCATGGCCGGGTGAGTGGAGGGGTGGCTGAATCTAAGCGGTGGGGAGAGAAGTCGGAGAATTAAGGGGGTTTTGGAGACGTTGAGGAAGGGGGTCGGGGGGTGGGCGGGGGGAGGGGGGTGGCGGGGAGGGAGGGGGACGGCCCCTCCCCTTGGGGACACGGGACCATCTTTTATTGCAAATTTTTGAGAATTATTGCAGGAGGGTTTGAAGAAAGTCGTTTGATTGTTGCACAGCTTCTGTTTCTGTCATGGCTTCACTGCTCGAGATGTCAATTGTATGCGGGCCAGTGTTTAAGGTGGTGGTGGTGTTTAACAGAAACACGTCTCGCCTATTTTTGGTGTGTTGTCTACAAATTCTTGATAGTTTTTTAAGAAGCGGTTTAATCTTGCCACGGGGAACACCAATCGTGTTGAGGACAGTACCAAAAAGAGGAGGGAGGTATCCCATGAGTGTGAGAACTTTGGGCCATTTAACGGTGTTTATGAAGGGCTTGGAATTTGCGTTGGTGATTGTCGTGTCGTGGTGACCACCATAATAAGGCTCAATATCACTCTGATGATAAGGAGGGTCTTGAGTGGGCCATGGGCAAAGCGAAGAAGGAAGTACTTTGACGCTTTCGTTCAGAACTTCATCCCAAATATCAGAGCTGACTCCTGTGTATTCTAGCCTCTTCTTCGTGACTCTGGACTTAGGAAGGACGTTGAGGAACCATCTGGCAATCTTTTTCTGTGTAGGCCTCCAGTCAAAGACTGGTTGAGTATCACTGGGTGCACTGTCTATAGCTATGATAACAACATCCGAAAAGTCATCCTTATAGCATCCACCACCTGGGAGAACGTAGGGGTCATCACCCGTCCAATAGCCATGTGGGATAAATGGAATAGTGTTATGCGGGAATCTGAAAACAAGTTTAAAACCTTTGTCGAACCATCTTTTTTGGTTTTTGGGAGACAGCGGAAGAATCCATGTTCCTGAAAATCCGGGGACGGTGTTGGCCGCTTTATGTCCCATTTCCAAGGTAGTCATAACCGCCGAAGATTTGCCCTTTTCTTTCCCATCAAAGGGGGGATTTCCATAAACGATTCTGCCGATGCCTGTTATCGGATCAACGTAGGCATCCCAAGCGAGACCATCAAAGCCAATTTTCCCATGATGGCAGAAGGGCCTGAGGGCTTTTTTCATTCTTGTGGTGGGTATGCATCTTCTCGAGTGAATTCTAGGGTGGGCATTTAGTGGGTTGGAGAAGAGTTCACAACCGTTTTTGTCAAGATTCCTGTCATCCACCAAAATATCTAAGAGGCTTCTTCTGATTGCATAGCAGTTTTAGGATCCCCCGATTCAAACTTACATGCATTGAGTGCTTCGTGAATATCGTGTGCCCTATTCGAGTACTCCGCAAGTGAGCATGGAACTGCTTTGTTGGAAAGGCGGTGCCAGGCCAAAAGTTTCCAAAACTCTTTCTTCTGGACATAGTGGAGTTCGGGATATTTAATTGTCCCCGTGACATGGTCCACTTCAGGTTTAGCGGTCACAGCAATGGTATTCTTTTTTGAACTTGATGGTCGGTACATGCTAGCTTCCGGGAGAGCGTGTAAGTATAATTCCTCCTTCATTTCCTGTCTTAGGTCGGCAAGTGGAAAAAGTTTCGATGGCTCTGTTTTGATGTATGTGGTACCTTTTCCAGGGTTTAGTAGTTTGGGCTTTTCTGAGATTTCTTCAGCAATGATTTTCCTTAGTTCGCCATCTTGGGTTGTTCTAAGACTATGCAAACTATTATTATGTCCCGAGCATTCAAGTTGGATGTGTTCGAAGGTGCATTTTGTATTCTGTTGGCAGTAGGGGCAGTTTTCAGTCCCGATTTTCCCCAGTTTAAATAAACGTGTTGGAGAGGCTTGGAGACCCAGGAGTTCTCTGCTTCTAGAAGCGGTGAAAGCTTTAGGTGTTATTTTGGAAATATCTTTAGTGGGGGCGGTGTTATTCTCGTTAAGCATTCTCAAGTACTTCCCTTGAGACTGTAGAGTTCTCCAATTATGATAGTGTGATAGACGTTGAATTCTTCTAATGTGACTACGGATATCGCCTAAAATAGGGACCTCAAAAAAGAATAATGAGAAGGGCAGTTTCTCGGCAGGGTCGTAGCGGGAGATGTCTGAGCAACCCCCTCTGAATGAGGCTCTTTTAGCAGTACGGTCCACTCTGTCATGGACTTTGTCATTATTGTGACCCCTAATCCATCTAAGGATGATTTTACTGTGGTCTCCTTCACTGTAGAAGCCAAGTTCTTCTAACAGTAGGCGAACAGCCTGCACATCTCTGCGATTAGCTTCACGTAGTTTGTCCCGAGCACTCATGGATCTGCCATCCTTTGTTACAGCAGATATTGCGGCCATGAAGTCAATGGCATGTACCATTGGAGTCATGGATTTGAGGAGATTCTCTTTTTGTTCTGTGAGTAAGAATCGCAGTCCCGCAATTTCAGCAGATGTACTACTAGGGTTTTGGATATCTTCCTTGATAAGAAGCCCCGGTGCAGCGAAAGTTCTTGAGGGGGGGGATATTCATCTTCCGAACAAGTGGCATTCCGTTGTCAAAGTTTTTTATGGCATATGCTGCACCACTGCATGCTGATTTTTTACCGGCGAATAAGGTTACATCCAACGCTGAGTGAGGATGAGGCATGGCAGTTGGCGGTGCATAACCACTCTGGAGCCAGCACTGCGCAGACCTCGGGGACAGGAGGGGGAGTGTCGAGTTCAGTATCCTCAGCACAACCTTCGGGCTCGGAGACAGCAGCCTAGGAGGAGTGGAGATACCCCTCAGTTCCTATCACTGTGGAACAAGGTATCCGGGACCACGTGAGGGTGCACAACTCGGGGGTGGAGGAAGCTACCGCCATTGCAGCGAATTATTCCAACTTAGCTGTGAGTTATGGGCACGCAAAGAACCATAGAGTTCGCGAGACCCTGCCCAGCCCAGTGATGCAGCTCATAAGCGACACAGGTCACACGGTACCCGAAGGCGCAGGGTGTGTCCGGTGTGGTCGCTTACTGCGATCGCCCGAGGGCCAGGTCCGGGTCACCCCTGGATTAATCTGGGATGTGATGCTGGGTTCCAACCGGACCTGTGTGCAGGTGCCTCTTTGTCAGGAGTGCACCAAGCCCCCCTGGACAGGAGCCTTAGCTCAGCTGCCCATTATTCCCACGCCCGATGTGACAACGCCACAATCTCAGCCGCGGAATACCAGCGATCGGCAGCCCCCGCCAGATCCAGACCCTCCGTCCCGCAGAGACGCACCTGAGCAGGAACGTGGACCCTCGCCTCGCAGAGACGCGCCCGAGCAGGAACGTGGACCCCCACTACGGTCAGAGACCGATCCAGCACGATTGGAGCAGACACGGCTGAAGAAGCTGGAGGCAGAGGACAGACTCCTGAGTACTTTACGGAAGCTAAGGGAGCGCATCACTACGTACACGTGTCCTCTAGACCAGACAACGGGTGAGAAGTCATCTGGTCATCTGCTGCAGCCGTTAAAGCTTTTGATGAGGGAGCTGCAAGATTACTTCAAGGAGCCGCAGGTGAAGAGGGCGCTGGCTACGAAGAAGATGAGCGAGGACGACGAGGGAAGTGAAGCCACGGTCACCACTGTCTCTGAAGAATTGCGTTTGATCATCAGAGATAGGGTGGAAGGATCAGTCCAAGGGTTACTAAACCAGAAGGTTCTGACCGGTCAGATGAATACGCTGGACGATCTGATCGGTACCCTCGCTCGATCTTGCATCAGCGACGCTCACCTTAGCATTCTGCCCAGCATGTTGTCACGGTCTCGGCAGGCCTCTGGCAGGAACGCAGGGAGGAACGCGCGAACCTTCCACCACTCCTTGATGGAAGCCTTTGAGCTGCTGGAGTCCCTGCACAAACACGGGGTCACTGGGCCAGTTAGCCGAGCCTCTCTACCCGGCATCTTCCTCAGCGGTCTGACACCTGAGCTGCATGCGAGAGTGCACAAGGAGCTGCTAGGCAAAGTGGACTTCCATCAGGCGACAGGACCAGCTGGGTGGGAAGCGGAGCTGCTTCGCAAATATGTGGAGCAGGCAACACTGGAGGAGCGTCGGGACCCGACAGGACTGAAGGCAACCAGGGACCAGTCCCCTTTTCCAATGGCCGCGCTGTTTGAGTGCATGGACGAGCACATGGAGCAGTGTTACGCCCTGCCGACAGTACCAGCAGAGGTGGAAGGCAGGCAGCTACCTGGATCGTCCACCTATACTGGCTGCAGGAAGTGCAAGTCCAAGGAGCACCTAGCAAAGGACTGCCCGCAGCAGCACGACCAGCAGAAGAAGGCTGCGTAGGTGAAGTGCATTTGGGAAGAAGCTTTCGAGACCCTCGAGAACGCAGGTGCAAGCGAGGAGCTTATGGAGGACACGTTAGCAGTCATCGCGCAGAAGAGGGGTTCAGATTTTGGCGAGGGAGAGGCCGCACGGGGCCAGTTCCTCTCCCAGTCGCGAGGCATAGGTCCCGGAGCCAGCAGGGGGAGCACTCCGCCCCTTGCTGAGGCTGACAGGAGCGGGACCAGACCCGTGGAGGAAGGGTCTGCGAGGGGACGGCACAGCCAGCCCTACCGGTGGAACACCCACTTCAGGGAAGATCACCGGATGAGGTATGGCCCGGGACCGGCCCAGAAGGCGACTGAGAAGATGAAGCGAGCGGTGAGGTGGCTGAAGAGATCCCACCCGGTCACAGTGGTGGCTCCGAGCGAGGCTGAACCAGAAGTACCACCAGCACAAGCATCCACCCCTACAGAGGTACAGATCAGATTCCCCCTGTTTGGGCGAGGGAGCCAGGGACACCCTTGTATCAAAGGTGTGTACCAACGTGCGTTGCAGCCATCAGGCGCTAGACGGGTATAAGGTTCAGAGAGGAAGCGACGCCCCGGCAACTCTTCGGGCGCGCGCTGAGACGACGGCTAGACCGCGCCAAACCGCCGCCATTGTCGCGGGCACAACAGCGAGTGCAACGTGACAGACCAGCAGCGTGGGAGGCAGCCAGGACACTGACGCGCAGGCAGCGGGAAGCAGAGGTGCATCAGCACAGGGTCAGGAGTGCTATGGTACAGATGAAGGGCCGCATAGAGCACCTGAGGAAGATGGTGAAGGCGAGCAGGGAAACAGCAGCCGCCAGACCAGCACCATGGCCAGATGACCCAGTGCCGGAAGACTCCATCACCAGATCTGCCCGCTGGACTGCCCTGATAGCGGAGGCCGGCACTTACCACCTACCTGACGACAACTCCGACGAAGAACTGAACCCGCAGGAAGTGGAGCCAGGTTTGCACAAACTGGCCAGCATCAGGCCTGATATAGGCGTAGACGCGGGAACGGGACGCTGGGGAGAATGGCTGGACGAACACGTGCTAGTTGCCATGGACGCGTCAGGGCCCACACTCTTGATTTTCTGGGCCTGGATTGGTAAGGTGCGAGTGAAGGTTCTCATCGATACTGGGGCCTCCTCCAGTTTCACATCCCTAGAGACTGCGAAGAAGCTCAAGCTTCAACCATCAGTCCATGAGAAACCAATGCGAGTGCAGGTTGCAGATGGCACAGTCTACGACGCCAACTCTTGCATTCGACCCAAGCTCACGGCGGAGACGCGGAAGGGAAGTTACGCCAAGCAGGTGACTCTGCGAGTGATGCCCTTGTCCTTGGGTGTGGACGTGGTGCTGGGGGGTGACTGGTTACGAGCACAGCGGCGGGTCACCTTTGACTATGCACAGTATGGGAGTGTGCGGTTTGGCCATGGGTCACAGAAGGTAGTCATTGCGGGGTGCAATCCGGGATCCTCGAACTCGGAGAGGGGCCAGGCTATGGGCCTAGTGGAGGCTCAGCTAATCACCACCAAGCAAGCTAGGAAGGACTTGCGAGCACTGAAGAACAGCGGGCAGGAGGCCTACATCATGTACTTGGCGCCTGACGGGACCTTCAAGACGGAAGCCTCCGACGACCCCAACTCTCCTTTGGAAGCAGCTGCTGCCTTGTCAGGGACATCCTCCTCTTCATCATCGGAGTGTGACGTCGCCAGCCTGAGGGGGGGGAGGAGACCTCATGCGAGGAACACGGGGACAGCGATGGCACGGAAGCAAGCATGGCAACTCTGGCTTCGGACTCTAGCTCCTCAGACTCGGAGGATCTCGTCGCGGACGACGCAGCTCAGGAGCTAGTCTGCGCGGTGCGCCCGGTAACGTGCCCCACTTCTGCCACTCCGGCAGTGCTGGACTGGGGACCAAACCCTGTACGAGCTCGATGGGAGGCTTTTCAGATGTTGCCCCGAGAGCGCAGGGAAAACGCTGCGCACGATCACGCAGAAGGGTTGGAGCCTGATTGGGAGAGTGAGGCTCACCAACTGTGGAGGACAGCACAGGCGCTGCGGGAGCATAGCGGTGCTCCATCGAGGAGAAAAGAGCGTAGACGACGCGCGCCGGCAACTGCGGCTCCAGTGGTGACGGCGGCTGAGCAGGTGCGGAGCGGTGGTGAGGACAACGAGGCCGAGCAGCGGAGCCGTGGCGAGGACAATGAGACCGAGCAGCGGGGCAGCGGTGAAGCCAAGCTCAAGCAGACCCCAGCTCAGTCAACCCCTCCTGACGAGGAAGACGCTGAGGAGGTCCCACAATGGATATGGGACGAGCTGGCGGAGCTCAAGAAGGCATATGTGGACGTGGTGGGCATGGAGCTTCCCAAGGGCGTCGTGGACCGCGACCACAAATCGCCGCTGCGCGTGGACCCCGAGTACCGTGATGGCGCACGACACAAGAGGTGCTACAAGCTGTCCATGGAGGAGTTGCGACAACTTCGTGGACAACTGGACGAGCTTCTGGCAAAAGGGTACATCCGCCCTTCTTCCTCGCCATGGGGCAGTCCGGTGTTGATGGTGCCCAAGCCTTCGAACCCAAAGGAACTAAGGCTGGTGATTGACTACAGACAGATCAACGAGATCGCTGTTAAGGACCGTTACCCCTTACCGGACGTACAGTCTCTCATTGATGACCTGCAGGGAGCGACCATCTTCTCCACCGCGGACGCTCTATGGGGATTCTGGCAGGTGCCCATGGAGGAGGACGCAATCGAGAAGACGGCGATGACCACGCCGTTTGGAGCATATGAGTGGTTGGTCATGCCAATGGGGCTGTCCAATAGTCCTTCGTGTTGGCAACGGATGATGCAGAAGTACTTGGGCCATCTACCGTTCGTCAGAGTTTTTGTGGATGACATTATGATCTTCTCGCGCAACCCCGAGGAGCACCTAGACCACCTGCGGCAGGTTTTGGAGGTATGTCGACAGAATAAGGTCAAGCTGAAGGAGTCCAAGCTACGATGCTTTAAACGCTCAGTACGTTTCCTGGGACATGTCATTGACCGCTCTGGCTGCCGACCACAGCAAGACAAGATAGCAGCCATACGGAACTGGCCGCGACTGGAAACGGTGAAGCACGTGCGACAGTTCTTGGGTTTGGCTGGGGTTTATCGACGGTACATACAGGGTTTCGCTGACTTGGCGCACCCCTTGACCAAGCTAACCAAGAACCTAGTGCCATGGGAATGGGGACCGGAGCAGGAACACGCCTTTGCACGCCTCAAGACCGCTCTCACCACTGCACCGACCTTGATCTTGCCCGATCAGGAAGCAGCTCATCGCGGTACCAGCCCCTTTGTTGTGCAGACCGATGCGAGTGCAGTGGCATTAGCTGGCGTGCTGATGCAGGATCTAGGCAAGGGCCTGCAACCCATAGCCTTCGAGAGTAAGCAATTCTCCTCACACAGCCGAGCAGAACTACCACGCGGGTGAGCGAGAGCTGGCTGCGATTCACCACTGCACCACACAGACGTGGAGACACTACTTGATCTTCACGGAGTTTAGGCTGATGGGGGACCATGCTCCACTGAAGTGGTTATTTGCACCTGGACGTGAGCTCAGCCGACGCCAAGCCAGGTGGTATGAAGATCTGGTGGAAGTGGGAGTGCACGCAATGGAGCACGTATGACTGGCAGCTGCAGCCCAAGGGACAAATGACAAGACCTGTCATAGGATATGTGAACATGAAGTGACTGAGCACTGTGACTGTCGAATTCGGATGAGATCTGAGGGAATTCGAGTCGACATGTTACTACTTAGAGAGCTGAACAAGCTCTCATGTCAGTTTTTGAATTAGTTACACATTGGCACTGACCTCTGGTGTCTTGTAACTTCAAACAGTGAAAGTTCACCTAAGTATT
Organism: Cymbomonas tetramitiformis; assembly: GCA_001247695.2. Classification (NCBI taxonomy): domain Eukaryota; kingdom Viridiplantae; phylum Chlorophyta; class Pyramimonadophyceae; order Pyramimonadales; family Pyramimonadaceae; genus Cymbomonas; species Cymbomonas tetramitiformis. Next base: position 11,452 of record LGRX02011484.1, read on the forward strand.
AAGAAATATCCGACAGTATACAAAGTATTCCGATAACAACCTTTGGTCCCAGTACCATATTCCCTGTAAGTGTTACTTGCACCCTTGTGAGACTAATTCAGTCCTCACAACCGAACAGAACTGTTGATGGCGGTCGCAGAAGCAAGCAGGAAGGGACTTCCTCACAGCGAGGAGTCCCCAGTGGCGGAGAATTCCCCTTGCACTCCCGCCGGCTAGTGGAGGGCTCGTGGGTGCCTCAGCATTGGGCGGCGGGGGGGTCTCCTTGCTTTGGGCCTCGTGCGCCTCGGGGGGGCGCCTCGCCCGCATCTCTGCACAATATCGTCCCAACATGTGTTCAACATCCCATCAACATGCTGCAACCATCACGATAGCGTGCTGCAGCACTATTGCAGCGAGCCACGTGA
>LGRX02011485.1:0-11110 GCA_001247695.2 Cymbomonas tetramitiformis
CTGCTCGCATGACACAGCTCACGTGGCACTGCTCGCATGACACAGCTCACGTGGCACTGCTCGCATGACACAGCTCACGTGGCACTGCTCGCATGATACAGCTCACGTGGCACTGCTCGCATGACACAACTCACGTGGCACTGCTCGCATGACACAGCTCACGTGGCACTGCTCGCATGGCACAGCTTACGTGGCACTGCTCGCATGATACAGCCCACGGCTCACATTCAAAGTTCGGCATCCAAGATTCGGTGCTTGAGTCACTAGGGCAAGGGGTGGGTGTGTACGGTGGATGCAGGGAACTTCAGGGTGATCGCCTGCTACGTGCTGTGGTACTCGCACCTCTCTCCTCTCATTCATTCTGAAATCACGCGGCAGTCCCTTCCCTTTTGTTCGAATACTTGGTGCCGCGGTATCTGCACCTCTCGCCTCACGTTTACGCTGTGGTCACACGGCAGTCCCCCTTGTATTTGCTCTTTACCAGGGTGCGGGCACGGTGGATGGGGACCGCTCTTAGGCGGAAATGAAGGAGAGGTGGAGGAAGGGGGGTGCGACGCCAGGTGGTGCGAAGCGCGGTGGGTGGGGTGTTCTGTGCCGGGGCGGATCTCAAGGAGCGCAAGGAGATGACGCCGTCGGAGGCCTCGCTATTCGTGAATGATCTGCGCGCCACCTTCACTCTTTTGCAGGCGCGTGGCGGATGCTCTGGCGGGTGCTCGAGGCGCGTGGCGGACGCTCGAGGCACGCGGCGGACGCTCGCGGTGCAGGCAAAGTCGGCCCTTGTCATTATGCACAGAGATGTACTGGGATCGAGAGATGCATGCGCCTGCAGATGAGGGCGCTCCCCCACGAGGACTGGGACTCGAGCTACTGCTGCCAGGCGCGGCATAGAGTGTGGTGGAGTAACGGTTGGTGTCCCGAGCTATTTGGGGATCTCGTAGTGCAGTTTCAAGCACGCCCTTACCTGCGAGGAGGTGTCTCTGGATGTGGCGGGCTCGCAGGAGGTGCCTCAGCCAACCATCGCAGCTGTGGAAGGTGTAGCTCTAGGGGGTGGTCTCGAGCTGGCCATGGCCTGCGACCTCCGAGTTGCTGGTGCGATTCCGACCTATTGGCCGCAAGCATTCGAGGAAGTGGCATAGCCCTGCCAGGGTGGCCGGTGGTGAAGTATCTCTCAGCAAATGCCAGGTGGCGGGCTTCGCGGATTCGTCTAAGCGAGCCCTGCTTCCTGGCTGCTTCTTAGCTGGCGTGTACTTCTTGGCTTCTCGTTTGCCTCAGCTAGCAGCGTGCAGACCGCCTCGTCTGCAGCGCCGCGGCCTTCCTTGCAGCCGCTCGCCCAAGCCCTCCCTCATAATGTGTCATATCACGGGTATATCCAAGATATGCCATATCACGGGTATATCCGAAATATATCATATCACGGGTATATCCGAAATATATCATATCACGGGTATATCCGAAATATATCATATCACGGGTATATCTGAAATATATCATATCACGGGTATATCCAAAATATATCATATCACGGGTATATCCGAAATATATCATTTCTCTTTTGCTCGAATCCTCATTTGCCAAAGGCAGGCACTGCAATACATTTCATTAAAATGATTTTGTAAAGTGTTTAAAATGCATTTTGTGCTTTTTACATGCTTTCTAAATTCATGTTTTTGATGAGATGTCCAGACGGTCTGTGCACGTCACCAAAAGGAAAGAGTCCGCTGGGTCGGGAGCGGTGGGAAGAGCAAAAGGAACAGAGCTGAACAGGCGTGTCGCTTCGTGGCTACTTGTACATCCTGTTTGTGTCACGGAGCTACATGTGTCATTCGGCTCTACTGCAGCAGGAGTCACGGATTCTGAAAGTCTGAAACCACAAAAATTCTGTTGCACTCCAATTTGAACATTTCTCTTTTGCTCGAATCCTCATTTGCCATGAAACCAAAGATGAAACTGTGAGGCACACAAAAGAAATCTGATCTCTGTCACTGTGACCATGTTAACCAAGCGAAGTAGTAGTCCATGTCTGTGTCCCTCAGAGCTGTCGGGTCGATGTAGTGCTGCACTGCCGAAGAGAACTGTGACCAGCCTCCCAGGAAGCACACTTTCTCCATTGTAACACCCACAGCTCGAGCACACGTCGTGGCACCCTTCCGGGTGCTGTGTGCAGAAAAGTGACCTCCTTCAGGAGGTCTGCAGTCCAGCTCGCTGAGAGCTAGACCAATCCAGTCATTTGCCACGGAAGCCTTGAAGTTCTTCGGGTCCTCGGGTAGCAGCCAGTAGGCGTCAGGTTGAGTCTTCTCAGAACTGTTCCAAGCCGTGTCACGGTGGAACTCCCAGTGCTCGATCAGCTCCTTCAACAGAGCCACCCCCTTCCAGGGGATGCACAAGCGTCTCTTCACCCGTTGATGTCGCCGTCCCTTCTCCTTCAGCAGCACCATTGAGAACTCACTGTCGCCACAATGAACGTGCTGCCGTGACAACGAGGTCCCCGTGTCCGGTCTGCCGAAGGTCACAAAGGCCACAACCACGTAGGTGAAGGCTCGCAGTAGCTGCAGCTCCTCAGGCGATCTCGGAGTCAAACTCAGCGCTGCTTCGTGCACACGTCGTACGTGTGCCGCTGGCAGCCACGTCCGCTGGGTCTCGATGTTCTCCTCCTGCACCGCCAGCTCCGCCTGGATGGTCGCCATCCCCTTCACAGCTCGGGTCACAGAACGCCCCTTCGCTGGTCCAGGGAAACCAAGGTCCTCGTGGTAGTTGTTGATGGCGGACAGGTACGGCTGTAAGGATGCCGAATGGATGTTCCCGTCCTCCAACAGAGAGGCGATGTACAGCAACACAGTCGCCTCCGACGCTGGCAGCCACGGCCGTTGGTCACGCTCACAAAATAAAATGAATCGCCGTGCCTTCGGTCCGTAGTTGCCCATCGTCGTGTCCAGCAGTGCCTTTCTCTGCATCGACACCGCCAGTTCCGTGAGCCGGGAAGGTCCCAAGTCACCCCTCCACCGCTCACAAAGTGAGCGCGTGAGGAAATTTTGTACAACACCACCGCGCTTGTACTCTTCGTAGTTGCCTCCGCTGCTCCGCTCGGTGTTCTCGCCGTCCGCGTCTGTTGCCTCGTCCGTGCTGTTGATGATTTTGAAGTTCTCCTCGGACAAGTCTAGCGTCTCCTCGTCGCCGTCGTCGTACAGCACGTGCGCCTTCCCGTCCTCGTCGAACTCCTTCACCACACCCAGGTAGAAGCAGTCATCGTCCTTCCAGAACACCTCGATTTTTGTACCCACGGTCACCTTGCTTGCTGTCGTACTCGTAGCAGAGCTTCTTCGTACTTCAGCAGCGTAGTAACTCACGGGCGCGCCTCGATGAAGAACATCACAGCGTCCCACTTCGAGGGCCCGAGCAGCTCGGACCCTCCCAGCCTGCTCGGAGTGAACAGGTCCCTGCGCCGTGGCATGATCACCACCTCGGTGGCCAGGGCCTCCAGCTCTCTGAACCAGGACTGTCCCGGCCAGTACGGAGCCACCACCGTAGCAGCGGCCCCCTCCTCCCGCAGCTTGTGCGCCACCTCGTCCAGCAGCGCCCACGGGGGGTTCACCCAATTGTTCTCCCCCGCCAGTCGTACGTCAGAGAGTCCACACCTTCGCACTTCGGGTCCTTCCACGCAGCGTAGTACCGAGGAAGCTGCGCGGAGATCTCGGAAGCGAACCGGTCGACTGTGTAGGGCCCCCACTGCTTGTTGGCCCACACGAACCAGTCCCGATTCAGCCGCCAGTCGTCCAAATCCTCGCAACGCGAAAGGTTGTCGGCCCACACGTTGGCCTCGCTGCGGATGTACCGAGCCTGCAACTCGATGTCGTGCAGATCCAGTAGCAGCCAGAGTCTCCTCATTCTCCTCATCAGGTCCGGGTTCCTGGAGGTGAAGTGTGACAGCATCGCCACCACCGCCTGGTTGTCGCAGTAGAGCCGTACGACCTTGCCCTCCAGCTCCTGCAGGAACGCCTGTACGGTCTTGTACACGGCCTCCAGCTCCAGGTGTGTAATGTGCCAGCTGCGCATCTCGTCTGGCCAGAAACCTCGCGCGGGGAACTTCAGGTTCAGCACTCCTCCCCAAGCTGTCATCGAAGAGTCCGTGTGCACCTTCGCTCTCGTCGGGGATCTCCAGATCTTGCGCCCGTTCCACCTGCTCATCACAGGCAGCCTGGACCACCATTCTAAGTCCCCCCGAGCTGAACGCGAGATTTTTACCTTCGCTCCCCAGCTGCGTTTCTCTGCCAGCACGAAGTAGAGCTCCCGTAGGTAGAGCCGCGCCGCTGGTACTGCTAAGTACACGGATTGGCAGAGTCCCGTGAAGGAAGCCAGTCTCCTGGCAGGAATCCACCTCCGATTTCTCGCTGCGTCGCACAGGATCTCCTTCGCCTTGGTGTGGATTTTGTGTACCCGTCGTTCTGTTACACGGAATTGTCCCAGCTTCAGGTCCACCTCCAGCCCGAGGTGCTCCACCACCTGCGTAGGCTCCCATTGGCCCTTCTTCTCGTTCCGCCGTAGGCCAAGTCGATGAAGCACCAGCTGAACTTTTTCTCGACGCACAAAGCCTTCTCGCTGAGAGTCGACCAGCACCAGAAAATCGTCCATGTACGGTAGTACTCGCATTACGCTGTGACGGTTTGCGTCCCCGCCAGCACCACCGGTCCTGCGACGGACTGACCATCGCTGTCGTACTGCGGAACCGTCCCGCAGTCTCTTGATTTCTCTGCGATCCTCCGCTGCCTGTGGAGAACGTAAAGCCTCCACCATCACGCGTACGAAAATGCAGAACACTCTCGGAGCGTCGCTCCATCCGAACGGCATCGCTGAACATTGAAGCAGGTCCCCTTGCAGGTCGAACTGCATGAATTTCTGAAAGTCCGGGTGGATCCCCAGCGCATGAAAACCGTCCTGGAGGTCGAAGCTGAAGCACCAGTCGCCCGGTTTCGCCAGTCTCCTTAGTTTCTTCAGCGTCTCCATCTTCACACGATTTTTCACACACCACTGGTTCAGCCATCGGAAGTCCACCACCAGTCTCCATTTGTTCGTACCTGGTTTTGGCACTAAAAAAGCGCGAGAAACGTGAGATCTTCTCGTCGCTCTCGTCCAGGCACCGTTCTCCAGCAGCCTCTCCTTCTCCGCGTCCAGCCACACCTGCTGCTGCCGCGTAGCATCCCTCAGTGACACCCCGTGGTCGAACGGAGGCGGAGGCTTGCGCTTCCACCTCAACTTCACCCCGTGAGTAATCCATTGCATCACCTCGGAACTGGCGCCCGCCGCGCGCCATGCTCCCCTCCGCTGTCTCACCTGCTGTTGCACGGTGAGTTTCCCCCGCCCAGCGCCCGGAGAGGGCTGTTGCGCTGGACGGGGTGGCGGCACGCACATCACACATCGGCCGCGGGCTTTCCGCCCCGGCCCTTGCCGCCTTTGTCGGTAGGCTTCTTACCGTCCTTCTCCTCGTTCTTCTTACGCTCCTTCCAGCGGTCCCGGTCCCGTGGATCTTTCACAACCCGCGTTTCCGCGTTCGCTGCATTTTTCGACGTAAGGTTCAGCATCGCCCTGCCGCGGTTCTTGTCGAAGTCGTTCAGCCACTGCTGCAACACCTCATCTGCCACCACGCCGTCTGCTGCCTGGTAGACCCTGTCCTCCACGAACTGCAGCTTTGCGCGTAGAGCGTCCGATCCTCCCCGTTGTGAAGAACCAGGCTCCTGCTCCAGATGCCCGCGCAGTTCCAGCATCGTCCAACGGTTGCACAGCAACGCGTACACGCCGTGCACCGAGTTGGTAACCGCGTGGAAACGTTTCTGCCACTCTCTCTGCGTCAATCCGGAGTCCTCGTTCACGTCCATCGTCTTGTTGCACTCGTCCACCACGTCGTGGAAATAAGACAGCGCTGGAGGCAGAACCATGCACTCGTACTTCATCGAAGAGTTGGACTTCTTGGAGAGCGCGTCGTACGTCTTGCTGCCGTGCAGGTCGTACAACTGCGGCATCCTCGATGTCAATGTAGCCGGCCGCGGTGGGAACGGGTTGATCGAGGCTGCTGGCACGTACTCCAGCTTCCTCCTTCTCTCCAGAAGTTGCTCGGCGGTCTTGGTTGCGGAGTCCGGGTCAGAAGTCCCAGGCTTCGCTGCCACCTTCGCCTCCAACTCAACGTTGATCTGTGCTTGACGTTGAAGCTCATTACGCAGCAGTCGATGCTCCTCTGCCTGCTGCCTCTGCATCTCAAGCAGCTCCCCTTGCTGCTTTTGCATTGTCAGAATTTGTTGCATCAGCACGTCCTGAGTGGACGGTGCTGCCGGGGAAGGGGAAGCCTGCCCGATGTCTGGCTTCCCCGGGAGGGGAGGGAAATCCTCTGTAGACTTGCCCTTCGAAGATCCAGCCATTCTCTCTCCCTCAAAGGAGTAACAGTGAAGTCAATCGTACTGCCGTAGCCGATGTGAAGCCGTCGTTTGAAGTCGTAACGCCGTCCCCGCGACTTCTCTGTCAGATCTCCTGTCGTCGTTCGATCGCCGTCGTACAACCAAGTGGTCTAGTCACTACCTACTCTACTGTTTTACCGGTGAAACAGGTGAAGAAAATTACAAAATCAGATTTGCAGTGTGCCTCACAGAGTACCGTAGGTACCCGTGAAGTTCCTGTTTGCAAGAGCAAAAGGAACAGAGCTGAACAGGCGTGTCGCTTCGTGGCTACTTGTACATCCTGTTTGTGTCACGGAGCTACATGTGTCATTCGGCTCTACTGCAGCAGGAGTCACGGATTCTGAAAGTCTGAAACCACAAAAATTCTGTTGCACTCCAATTTGAACATATCACGGGTATATCCGAAATATATCATATCACGGGTATATCTGAAACATATCAGATCACGGGTATATCCGAAATATATCATATCACGGGTATATCCGAAATATATCATATCACGGGTATATCCAAATATGTCACATTACGGGTGTATCCATTCAGCCGCCATAAGCATGAGCAGGACGGGTGTTTGGCCTTGCAGCGGAGGGGAGCAAGCTGGGGCTCGTGGAGGCGAAGCTCGGCATCATCCCGGGAGCCGGGGGCACTCAGCGCATCGCGCGGCTGGTAGGTGGAATGCAATGTGATCACGCAGGACAGCAGAGGGGGGGAGTGTGTGCTGTAATCTGAGGCAGATAGCCATGAACAGTGTAAGCGGGGGTTCAGGGACTGGCCGGCGCTCTAAGCTGAGGCAAATTACCGGGTGTGATCAAAGTGGGGGTGGCAGCAAAGGGGATGGGAGGGTGGCTGAGACCGGCGGCCAGGTGCGGCTCTAGTCAGGAGCCCGCAACGAAGGGTGAGCTGCTGCGAGCTGAGACAAGTAGCCGGGCCTGCGGTGCTACCCTCGGGGAGCTTGCGAGATCGGGGCGGGCCAGGGCACAAGGGTGACCACCTGCCAGCTGGCGCAGATGGGCGGGGGTGGTTCCGGCAGGAAGCCAGAAAGGTTTAGGTGGGGATTGGTTGCGCGCTGAGACAAGGCGTTGAAGGCGCTCGGGGAGATCGGGTTGGAGGTGCGTGATCCAGGTGGGCGCTGCTCGCGCCAAAGAGCTGATATTCACTGCGCGACGACTCTCTGCCAATGATGCTCGAGAACTGGGTGCGCAGCCCTGCTCGGAGGCTTGCTGAAGCCTACCCTCGCGCGCCCATCGTCCGCGCCCTGCATCCCCCCCGCGGTTCCCTCCAGGACTCGAGCTGGCTGTCCAGAATTGAGTGGCACGGCAATAGACTGGTGGAGTATGCTGTGTGAGGGCTGCGTGGGGCGCCTGCAGGGCTGGTGGAGTATGCTGTGTGAGGGCTGCGTGGGGCGCCTGCAGGGCTGGTGGAGTATGCTGTGTGAGGGCTGCGTGGGGCGCCTGCAGGGCTGGTGGAGTATGCTGTGTGAGGGCTGCGTGGGGCGCCTGCAGGGCTGGTGGAGTATGCTGTAGATGCGGGTGGAGCGTTTGCCAAGGCCATGGAGCTGGCCCAAGAAATTCAGACGCAAGCCCCTCTCTCCTTGCGACTGGCAAAGGTGACCCCTGTCCACGTGTAACTCCATAACGTCAGCCGCCTGGGCATCTTCCCGGTCGCCCAGCACAAGACGTTTGCCGTCTACTCTCCACTGGCCGCGCTATGACCCCTTGCTGTCTACTCTCCGCCGGCCGCGCTATGACCCCTTGCCTTGTGCTCTCCGCCGGCCGCGCTATGACCCCTTGCCGTCTACTCTCCGCCGGCCGCGCTATGACCCCTTGCCGTCTACTCTCCGCCGGCCGCGCTATGACCCCTTGCCTTGTGCTCTCCGCCGGCCGCGCTATGACCCCTTGCCGTCTACTCCGCCGGCCGCGCTTATGACCCTTGCCTTGTGCTCTCCGCCGGCCGTTTCTATGACTTTCTTGCTGTCTACTTCCCGCCGTCGCGCTATGACCCCTTGCCGTCTTACTCTCCCGCCGGCCGCGCTATGACCCCCTGCCGCTCCAGCTCCGCCAGCTGCGCTATGACCCTTGCCTTGTGCTCTCCGTCGTCGCTATGACCCTTCTTGCCGTCTACTCTCCGCGGGCCGCGCTTATGACCCCCTTTGCCTTGTGCTCTCCGTCGTCGCGCTTATGACCTCCGCCGGCCGCTATGACCCCTTGCCGTCTACTCTCCGCCTCGGCCGCGCTATGACCCCCTTTCCGTCTACTCTCCGCCGGCCGCTATGACCCCTTTGCCTTGTGCTCTCCGCTGGCCGCGCTATGACCCCTGTCAGTCACTGCCGCGCTATGACCCTCTTGGGCCGCCCACGCCCTCCGCCGGCCGCGCTTGCGATCCCTTGCCTTGTGCTCTCCGCGGTCGGCGCTATGACCCCTTGCCGTCTACTCGCCGCCAGCTGCGCTATGACCCCTTGCCTTGTGCTCTCCGCCGGCCGCGCTATGACCCCTTGCCGTCTACTCTCCGCCGGGCGCGCTATGAGCCCTTGCCGTCTCTTGTTCCCTGCCTTCTCACAGCGCGGCCGCCTGCAGGATGCACGTGGGTACCCTGCGTAGATGCCCACTCTTTGGCATGCCTCACGCGAGGGGTTTTTTTGCTGGGGAATGGCGGAGGGGGCGTTGGCGTAACCAGGTTGCAGTGAATCGAGGATCGGAGGTGGATCTTGCTACTGGCATGGCAATCGAGCAGGCTTGCTACGCGCAGGTGGGAGATATTCCACTGATTCTAGGGTGACAGGGGAGGGATGTGAGGACGAACATGGGTGTCCAGCCACGGTGATGCACAGTCCTCTATACTGCGCCAACTTGTTGGCCAAATTCTGATCCGCTGCGATCAAGCTCCCTGCCGCCCCCCCTCTGCCTCTCGATGATGTCCGGTGCAAGAGCTCGGATGAGCATTTGTGAGGATATGGCAATGCCACTGATGGTGAAGGGAGCCGCCCGAGATGATGATGTGGCAATGCGTTGACTGCATAGAATTGGAATTTTAGTGGTGTTCCCGAATGAGCGGAGTGGCCCACACCCGGGAAGCGGACCGAGGTGTGGCGGGACGACACATATCGAGATGTGACAATAAGCAGAGGCGAACTTGAGGATCCGGACGTTCCGCGTGTGCTAGCTGTGTTTCTTCTGTCAGCATGGGCCTCGCGGTCTCCCCGGCTGCGGCTGGGCCGCACCGCGAGCATAGCATTAGATGGGGCCATACATCGAAATTGAGGGTACGGATTCGCCGCCAGAAGGCATCACTGGCAAAACAGCGCTTTCCGGCGCGTCGGTGCAATGGTAGTTGGTGAACGCCGACTGCGCTGTGTCTCGGCCGCGGAGTGACATGGCGACCACAGTGCGCTTTATTTGAAGACACAAACAAAGGAACTTTTGGTCAGGTCGTCTCTCATCCCAAGGCGTTCACGAGTGACGGCCTTTTGGAGGCTCTGGTCGAGCACGAGCACGTGGGCGCACTTTATGGAAGTAAATTGCTTCCCAAAAGTCCTTGGCGCCGTAATACCTATTGATATTACTATTGATATTGCTATGGCTCAATGTTAATAGCGAGGCGCTTCGCAGCGTCTCACTGGAGGAGGTGCATTTTAGGGTTTTAGGGTTTCAAACCCCAGAAGGATCCATAAACCCCTGAAAACAATGTGGTGTAAGTGGAGTTGTTTTATCTACTTGTTTTCTGCTGAAGAACGCCTTCAATCAGGAGGAAGGCCTAGGTGGGCAGGGGCAGAAGAAAGGTTCTGGTGGGAAAGGTGCCGGAACTTCCGGTGCCAGTGAGCCTAGTTTCGGTGACACACATGTCATGAAGCTTCACCCCAGCTTCTGGTGCCGCACGAGTGGCCGAGAGTATCGGCCACCGGGAGGGGCTTGGGAGACACAGGCAACTGTGGGGATGGGACCCCAAGCAGGAACACTGCAGCACGACAGTTGCAGCGCAAGTGTGGAGCGCAAGTGTGGAGCGCATTGCTCAAGTTCGCAGCTTCCTTGCAATACATTCAGTGCAAGGGCTTCAGTCCCATGGAGTCAGCGCTGGGGGTGGAGGGTTGCAGACGCAGATCGGTGGCGGGTGCGCAAGTTCAGATCGGGGTAATCCAGTTCATCATTCTCAGCCCCTTGGGACAGCCTTTGGGGAATCTGGCCGTGCCGTGTGTGGGCAAGCTCTCTTGAGACCAGGCTCTAGGGCAGGTGGAGGGCAGAGGGGTGGTCCCGAGCGCGGGCTTGGTGATGGAGGGGTGACTCGAGGGACAGAGGTGAGTCGGCTTCAGAGGCACACGGCAGCAGTGCGCCGGCAGGACAGCCGCAGAGGGGCTCAGGTGGCCCAGTGAGGCTCAGGGAGCAGAGGGGTGGTCTTGCGCGTGGGCTTGGTGGTGGAGATATGACTTGCGCAGATTGGGGGGCAGGGATGAACCGGCTTCAGGCACAAGGTGGCAGTGCGCTGGTGGTGCAGATGCACAGGGGCTCGGGTGGCTCAGCGAGGCTTAGGGGGTCCCATTCTTCACTAGTGAGCTCCGGAGAATCCGGATGAGTGTCCCGAAGTGTGTGCTGAATCCTTTGATCCCCGGCGTGGGTACATAGTGCAGTCTCCTGTGGCTACGGGGTGCCAAAGGATTCGCAAGGATAAGCAAACACACA
>LGRX02011487.1:0-21118 GCA_001247695.2 Cymbomonas tetramitiformis
CAACTCCAGCAGACCCAGCCATGGAATACCTCGGACTTGGGTAGGGCCTCGGGCGTCTCCATAGAGGAGTTGCAGAATTTGAGCCACCTTTGAATTTGAGCACCCGCCACCCGGCAACGGCTAGTGCCCCATGACTCCTGCAACTGCAAATAATATGCGTATCATTAGGGCAAAGTAAAAGTATGTTGTAGTCAGTTTACAGACGAAATTAGCCCCCCAACGCCCCGTGAATGTGACCCGATGTGAAATATCATTTCTCGATGCCTAGTAATAACTTCTAGATACTTCTCACAACTTGTAATAACTTCACCGTATCATTTGCATATCTCACGCGCCCACGAGACATGCATTTATTGTTTTGCAGTCAGCTTACAGACGAAATTAGCTCCCCAACGCCCCGCGAATGTGACCCGATGTGAAATATCACTTCTCGATGCCTAATAATAACTTCTAGATACTTCTCACAACTTGTAATAACTTCACCGTATCATTTGCATATCTCACGCGCCCACGAGACATGCATTTTCTGTTTTGCAGTCAGTTTACAGACGAAATTAGCTCCCCAACGCCCCGCGAATGTGACCCGATGTGAAATATCACTTCTCGATGCCTAGTAATAACTTCTAGATACTTCTCACAACTTCTAATAACTTCCCCGTATCATTTGCACATCTCACGCGCCCGCAAGATATGCAATTTCTGCTTTGCAGCCATTTTACAGACGAAATTAGCTCCCCAGCACCCCGTGAATATGTCCCGATGTGAAATTTTGCTTCTCATTGCCTACGGATGACTTCTAGATACTTCTCACAACTTCTAATAACTTCCCCGTATCATTTGCATATCTCACGCGCCCGCAAGATATGCAATTTCTGCTTTGCAGCCATTTTACAGACGAAATTAGCTCCCCAGCACCCCGTGAATATGTCCCGATGTGAAATTTTGCTTCTCATTGCCTACGGATGACTTCTAGATACTTCTCACAACTTCTAATAACTTCCCCGTATCATTTGCATATCTCACGCGCCCGCAAGATATGCAATGTATGTACGGCAGCCCGTCCGCGACCTGTAAGCAGCCCTGTGGCCACTACAATTATCAAAAATATAAAATATTGCCTCTAGATGATTTCTTTTAACCACTAAGTACTTCTTGAAACTTCTTGCGACTTCTAAATGTCATTTTCATCGATTATGCAATCCGGGCCCACCTAGCCGTGCCACACCGCAACCACTAAAATTCTTATCCACCTGTGAATTCTGTGTGCCCGCAGATGATGACACCATAGAAGCCAGTAAAGATGGATGGCCAGGTATGTGTTTCGGCGTGTTATGCATCCCTATTCATTTTTTGCTTACGCTCACCATCCACCCACCTCCTACCAACATTTCAAGAACATGGACGCACAGCGAATGAAACTGACGGTTGATCCGAAACGTGTATTGTTTGATATTGTTCTGCCTTTCATCCGTGCGAGGCACGATAGGAGAAGGCAAGCACATAGCGATGCAATTGCTAGAATCAAAAACGGCGAATGCCCAGAGTGTATGAGGAAGTATAACAGGCCTATGTGGCATAAACATTTTGATGAGAGGCACGACCCCGTGTGGCGTCGAGCCTTGGAGTTAGAACCAATCCGTCCTTGGTTTCGTCTGACACGCTTTGGCCGCCATATGTTAAGCACGCGTTGGCCGCCATATCCTAAGCATATGCTCGATTATCTCGATCTCGAATGATGGCCAGGTATATGTCTTTCTTGAGCAGGATTGCCTTGCTATCATCCTGGCCACAAATTCTTATCCACCTGTGAATTCTGTGTGCCCGCAGATGATGACACCAAGCTCCTCGCACACACATCGCGGTGCATTGGCTACTTTGAAGAGGCACACGTAGAATAATAACAATAAGAATAACACATAGACTTCGATATGCAACGAGGTTGTGTCATTGTGAGATGACCTTTTGACAATAGTAGGGTGAGATTTGTACTTTTTATGTAACATGTCTTACGTTGGTTTGTAAAATGTCACGCATTATAAAGCCTGCCTATATCTTCATCAGCATTCATTTCTCGCTTTCGCTCACGATAGACCCCACCTCCTACCAGTGAGCGACACACCCAGATGCCAGACTACTACATTGTCCTTTTCCGTTTTGTGCTTCCCGCCATCCGGGAAAGACGCCGTTCCCGCGAGGAATGCTTTTTGCACGCATGGGTAGAAGAACGATTTCTGTGGGCCCTTGAAACACGAGTACGCATTACATGCCCCGATATCCCTGGCACATTTACCTCAGAAATCATTGTGTTTCCTGTGACACTTGCGCGGTTTTTTTTTCATCCTCGGAGAATTGTGAACGACGACGTCGGCGGCTTGAGAGTCAATGAGGCGTCCTACTTTAATCGGACTAGCTGGATTTCCGGTATGAATTTGTATCGCAGTTTTAACGAACTCCACCGACGGTGGTTATATGATCACCATTGGGCCTGGTGCAACGGTTGGTTTCGCAACCTCCTTGACTATGACGCTGATGGTAACGAATTCGTCTATGATCGTGAATACGACCGGCCCTGTTGCGCTGATTGCGGAAGGTCAGATTCACTTGTTATGCGAGTGACTTACCCACATCGATACATATGTGTCGACCGCGCGAGTTGCGAGTTCTGGCAGGATACCGATGATACCGAAATCCCAGAGTTGCTGTCCTCCGACTCCGACTAAGGTATACATAAAGCTCAATACCTCTTACACAGCCTTCATTTCTTGCTTTCGCTCACCATCGTGCCACCCCGGCCACCTCCTACCATTCTGAGAGCCACCCGTCTGATGACAGCCCACGGCCACTTTCTCCTTTTCAGATGCGGCACAGAGGTCACCTATAGAAGTGTAGCTAGCATTACGAAGCACAATCGAGGTCTTACTGACAACACCTTCGACTAGACGTGAAGAATTACAATCGCTGACCGTCTACACGGATGTGCCCGACAAGTGCGAAATCTATATAATATGGGACCTAAGTTTCCGTGTCGTTGCAAGCGATCATGGCCTGGTGCAACGGCTGATTTCGCAATCAAGTTACCTATGATGAAGATGACAATATATTTTATGCTCGCTTATACACCTGGGCTTGTTGCCATGATTGCGGTTCTCAAAGCACAGTTCTTGAATAATGTAATAATGTAATAATGTAATAATGTAATAATGTAATAATGTAATAATGTAACATACAATGATTATAAAAAATGTGAAGATCGGGGTTCTTATACCATTGCTTGTACCATACACGTGACTTATGATATTTTTGTTGCCCGCATCGAGAAGAATTGTTTTCTAGAATAGATGGGTGGTCCGGCTAAAGCCACCGATTGAGATTCGACCATCAATTCAAATCAAGACGAGTCATCCGCCGACAGTCGACAAGGTCAGTGCAGATGTACCCGTCGCCAATACGGGTAAGATCCATATCAACGCGTCGGCATCGACTGCAGGCAGGCCTCATAGACAACTCGTACCGCGACGGGTAGATCCATTGAGGATCTGCATGCTCGTTGTAAAAGCCGTTGTACCAGGCCCAATGATATTCACGAAGCCATCGTTTTTTGAAGTCGTCGAAATCGATGTAGTCTAGCCGGAATCTGAAGTTGTTTGACATGCCAGGTCCTTGCCAATGGAACCCTTCATCGTCGTAATATGGGGCTTCAAAGTTGGAGGTAGGGAATATCTGCAAGAAATTTCCCCAATCACGAACATCCCCCAATCGACTTCGAGCAGATCACGTAATTCATAGAAATAGTGAGCCAAAGTTACAGGCATCCAAACATCACCAAACATGCCCGAAAACGTCAAAACTTGTTCTTCCAACGCCCACAAAAAACGTTCTTCGACCCATGCCTGCACAAAGTATTCCTCACGCAATTGACGCATTTTCCGAATGTAAGGAAGAACAATCCCAAACAGGACGTAATGGGTATCCGCCATTCTTGATAATGCAAAGATGAAGCGGTGTGTCTTCCAGGAAGAAATGGAAAATGATCCTCCTAAAGGCCTCAAGCGATTTAAAGATTGCCAAGGAGGGCTTGGGCCTCTCAAGGTGAATGCCGCAAACCAATAGGATGAAACCAACAATCATAAGATTGGCCAAGATAAGATTGGCGCGGACAAATGTAGGCCAAAGATTGGTTGCGAGTTCTGGCAGGATACCGAAGTCCCACAGTTGCTGTCCGACTCCGACTCCGACTAAGGTATAAAAGCTCAATTCATCTTACTTAGCCTTCATTTGCTGCTTACGCTCACCATCGTGCCACCCCTGCCACCTCCTACCAGAGAGTGAGCGACGCGCCTCTACAAACTCGTGATGCCTTCAGTGTTAAGGTTTGGTGTGCATCGGAATCGTGCCAGTATCGATGTAGATGCCATTAATCGCCATGAGATGGAGCACCGACCATGCCCCGAATGCAATTTGCACCAGTGGACTTTGAGAACGATGGCAAACCGCCCTTTCCGCCGCCCGCCGATGCCTCACAGGCATGATCTGATAATGGCTATGTGGCGCTTTACCCGACGAACTCGGTTTTATCTGTTTTTTGAATTGGTAGAGCCGGAACGCTATCCCGATCGCGCTGAATATGCATGGGGTGAAGCGTGGATGACTCCGCGATTAATGGTTATTCCAGTCGACGTTGTACGCCTATTGGTCTGTTGGTACCAGAATGACGAAACGACACCTTTCGACGAGTACTGTATCAGTTGCGATTGCCTTAGTTGATCAGGTATACAAGCTCAATACCTCTTACTTAGCCTTCATTTGCTGCTTACGCTCACCATCGTGCCACCCCAGCTTGACACTAACAACTAACAACTGACCACGCTCAGGCAAACTCGTCATGAAATGCGATTATTGTGACCTTCCTGCAAACGTTCGCATATGGTTTAATGCTGGTTCGCATCTTGTTGCGATAAATGAGCATACCGAACATTTCGCGTGTATGCGTTGTTCTTACGAAATATTCATGTGCCAGGAAGCAATGGACGACGAAGACGGAGTATACTGGGAGCTGATAGATTAGTAGACCATTACTTTCCGGCGTCTGAAAGGCGTGGAATGAACTAATTCGAGATCGCTTGCCAACTTACGTACTTTGCAATGTAATAGTAACGCTATGATATGTTGTACGACCAGCTGACTTTGTTATGGCTTTTGCGACATATATATATTGTAACACTACTAACACTAGCAAACATTCTACTTGTAATTAAACGAATATACACCGTTCATGCAACAATACCCGTGTGATGATAGTTGTATAGCCGCGTTTTTTGACGCGGGGCTTGTGTTTATGAACACACCCAATCCAAAAAAGATATCTCTCTCCGTTGATTGCTCGATGATCACTCGAACCACAATGGCAAACCGCATAATGAAGGCATACCGTACCGCATAAACGCATATCGTAACCTACGTGGCTGCCACGTGTCTGCATTACACTGCGCGTTATGATGACGTGGCAGGTCACCCGTCGTCTATAAACCGAGAATAGTAACAGAAAAACACCGTCTAAAAACATGCATAGTGGTTCACGTATCCCCAATAGTCTGTTAAATTCTGCAGGCGTGGCCCACAGGAGCGCCCTGCGCTGCACCCTTCCCGCAAAACAGGCAGTGCTCGCGGGTAATGTCCCCGCAGCGCTTGCATTCCCCTTTGTACTGCGGAGATTCCGTGCCGCAACCCTTGTGAAAAAAGCCCTGGCATAGAGTGCACTTCGTCGCCTGCACTTCGACCAGTGGTGCCTTTCCAATGTGCGGGCAATCGGACACCACGCATCCTAGGCGAGGGGGGAACAGAGATTGCCTGCTCCGCCTGGGTTGCGCTTCCGCGCCGGAGGCTATTGAAAACGCTTGACTTCCACGACTGGCAATTTCTTTCTCGATAAGTATTGAGAGTATAAGTATATAGAAGATTTTAGTAACTAGGTGTTACTAAACAACTGAGAAACTTGTGAGCACTTTCGCCAAACCGTACTGTAACTAACTTGCAAAGCTTTGAAAATGCGCATGCGCTTCACCGGCCGCGAGATCAGGCCTGTCACAGGGAGACTTTGATCTCGCGGCCGGTGACATCTTCTTGCGCCATTATACCATAATCTGATGTGTACAAAGAAAAATTTCACCGGCCGCGAGATCGGTCCAGTCACATCGGAGCTTAGATCTCGCGGCCGGTGACATCTTCTGCGCAATTATACACAATCTGATGTGTAAGAAGAAAAATTTCACCGGCCGCGAGATCGATCCAGTCACAGGGAGACTTTGATCTCGCGGCCGGTGACATCTTCTGCGCAATTATACCATAATCTGATGTGTATGAAGAAAAGTATCACCGGCCGCGAGATCAGTCCAGTCACATCGGAGCTTAGATCTCGCGGCCGGTGATGCGTGTATGCGTGAACTAGACCTGAACGGGCATAACACCGGACGCGAAAGTGCAAACTCGAAAGACTTAAACTCTCAAGTATCATGAAGTGCGACTATTGCAATAGGAGAGCAAGAGTGCACGTATGGTTTGGACCTGATTGCTATTTGTGCGATATTACCGACTACCAGTACGCGCTCGCTTGTCTACCTTGCGCTTGGGATGTCTTGATGGAAGCAGAGGGCCTGGACGATTATAGGGGGGTGAATTGGGAACTGCTTTTTTAAAAACAAAGTCAGAGAGAGTACAGCAGCGGACCGCCCTACTACTGCAGTATGGAACTGATTTAGACTTTAAGGGGGGAACTAATTGCATAGGTTCCCACCTGTGGCTGTTGCCACACCCAACAGCTAGCGGGGACAATGTCTTCTCTTCGAGTGTTAGTTGACTTACTGCCGTTGTTGCAAAGCCTTGGCAAAGAGGCGCATGATTTCCCTGAGGTGTACCCGGTGGATGCAGCAGATGTAGAGCGTGGCGTGGAACTTGCTTCACGCATCACAGCCTTCGCTAAGTACTGGTTGGATGTGGCGCCCCCTGTGGCGCCCGCTGTGGCGCCCCCTGTGGCGCCCGCTGTGGCGCACCCTGTGGCGCCCGCTGTGGCGCCCGCTGTGGCATCCCCTAGACCGCCCGCTGTGGAATCGCGTATAGCGTCGCCTGCAGTTGGGACGACGCCAGTATCCACTGTTACGAAACGGCGCGCTGCAGCAATAAGCATATTGCAGTGCATGCTAAGATATATTAGAACCCATGTTAGTATAAGGTGCCTGAAAGTAATCTCAACACCATAATTAGCTCGTCATGTCCCGGTGGAGCCGAGATGCTCTTCGGATCACATGCACGTTCTATGGTGGATTACTGGATGGAATGCACACCGGAGCTACATGTGAAATTATAAGCAACTCATTATTGTGAATGAGATCATAACAGGATTACAATAACCCCTAACCTGATATATATCATGCTAGATTCATTCAGTACATGGTATGCTGATCACCATCCTGCATGATAAACTATCTGGGAATATTGTAATACCAGAAGTCACCTTCCTGCAAGTGTGTAAAGTGAACACACACACACACTTACAAAGTACTAATCAACAAGTACTGCACATTGCACACACACTGACATTACTGTATATGATGACATTCACTGACTCAGAGTGAATTGATCAACTATAATGTCCATTATGTGCATGATAATATAGATACCATTCCACAAACACATGTGCGTGTGGAATGTCAGAGATGGCGATAGATATGGGAGCAGGATAAAACAACATGCTGTAGGGCTGGATGGAGATATCTCCAGACCCGAAGGCAAAATACTGTGCTCATTATAACAGCTGGTAACTGTTGAGCACAGTCCATCCACTCTCACATATCGCTGGAGCAACAACAACCACTATACTGCATTCTGACAATTGACTCGGTATTGATCAACACAAAATCATGTACCTAATCAGATCAGAACATATATATATTGAGCTGACATAGGTTGTTGTGGACACACACACATATACATGTGTTGTGCTAAACTGCTTGGATTATATTCAAGCTGTGGCCTGATATGTTTGAAATCTAGAGATATCCTTTTGATATGCTCTTAGTGCACAGCCATATGCTCAAACATATCATAGGATCTGATAAGTTATCACTTAAGTGGTTAGTCCGCTTACAGTTGATATATATATATATATATATACTGTAGCCTAGATGAATATCGTTCTTTCCTTGCATCCGACGAAACCGGGGGCTCCTCAGCTCCCACATACATTCGTGACCGTCGTAAATAAATATATATAGGGGGTACGTGAACGTACAGGTGGGGAAAAATCCAAATTCCTCAATTCTAAATTTTGCATTGTTACCATCAAATTGTGAGTGAACGCGGAGGTGCAAAAGGAATGTTGTGAAGTATTGAATAACAACTGTTTAGAAAAGCAAGTGGCATCGGTGATGAACACAAGGGTATTAATTGGGATACTTACGGAATCAAGATATTGCTATGTTGCCCAACCATATCGACAACTGTTAATATAAAGGTCAAGGGTGAATATAATTTGGAAGCATAATTGGAATGTAATGTGTTTAATTAAAGCAAAGTACCAAATAAAGGAATAGTATAGTTGTAATCTCAAATTTAAGGGCACATTAACTACAACAAGCAAGATAAATAGTTGGGACATTTGAAGCCTTCACCAATTGGCATATTTAATGTCAAGGCTAGGATTTGGAAATTAAGGTTACTTTATTAAGAAAATACACTGGTGAGATTTGAGGGTTGGCAATGCAGCCAGTAAAACTAAAATGTTATACTATTTACTACAGGTCATTAAGATATCGAATGCAGAATTCCTCCGTTGACACCCTTTTCTCGCAACTTCTGGAGAGCGGAAGGAATGTTTGTTTGAAGATGTGGGAACTCCTGGATCTTTGCATCCAATGATGTGATAGCAAGTCTTCTGACCCTCAGCTCTTCAAGACGAAGTGATTTCAGGAAGTTATCTTGATCGATTGCATGTCCTCCGAAGTGAGGTCCAAAGAGAGGATTGTTGTGTTTGTCAGTACGAAACGATTTGAAAAAAGGCAGTGCACTACTGCTAGGTATGCCTGACATGTTTGAACTTGCCAATCGGTATGATACAATCTGATTTTCTAGGATGTGAGTGAGGTTGCCATCCCTCCAGATTACAGCATACAATTTCTCGTCGACGACACGCTTGAGGTCAAGACTATCTCTGAGGGCTCTGGCTTGCTGAATTGTTGAAAGCTTAGAGAACGGTATGACCACACCAAAAGCCGGAATGTCTCTGGCGCCACCTGTAAACCAAAGGAGCAAAATAGAAGGATATCAAGGTAACATGGTTAATGTGATGTCAAGGATGGGAATTATTAGATGGAAACAAATCACAAATCGAAAATAACAAACTCACCTTCAGAGAAAAACATGCGAATCGTTTGCCCTTCATATCCGGCTGGAATTGGGTGCCCAGCTGGGTTTTGCGAAGTGTGAGGATGTTGAGCAAGTAGAGTTTCAATCTCTTTTGGTGTATGGTACCTGTTGATGTTGATGTGTTGATGTTGATGGATGAATGAGATAAGTGATTGCATATTAATAAATACAAAACTAGGCGAATGATAATAGCTAAGAGAAATTTACCTTAAGGGTCCAACGCCAATGTCCTTCTTACATCTTGTGAAGCAACTGCTCCTCTCGCGCCCGTGGGTGGCATCTTCTCCACATAAGACATAACTGTCACAATATTTTCACTTTTTTTCCCGACAGGGATCAGATCAGCTTGCTCTTGAAAGCACATTAACAATCCTTTCAAAGAATCGGCTTTTAACTTTTTCACATATCTGGCACGCTGGGGCCCACACATAACTCTCAACTCAGTAAGGTGCTCTTGGCCTGCGTCATATGCAGCCTTGCGCTTTTTGTCATACGCGGCCGATGCTACTTGAACAAGGCTACAATTCAAGCAATTGCAATATCTTTATGGCAGGAAAGATTGACCAGTAAATTAACAGGTTGAGCAACAGCTCCTCCAAATAGTTACTTCAAGTTAGA
The DNA here is from genome assembly GCA_001247695.2 of Cymbomonas tetramitiformis. NCBI lineage: Eukaryota > Viridiplantae > Chlorophyta > Pyramimonadophyceae > Pyramimonadales > Pyramimonadaceae > Cymbomonas > Cymbomonas tetramitiformis. The sequence goes on from LGRX02011487.1 coordinate 10,036, forward strand.
ACCGCCTCCAAATGGGCAATATTCAAGTCTTATACTTTCAAGGCGCGCAGTTCATATTCTCTAATCGATCTGTCCCATGTCGGCTGGCATATCATCATCTGCCACCTATACAAATCCTAATCAGAGAATCTGCATTTGGACAATCCTAATCAAGACAGTTGATTTCATTGTCCCTTGCTGATCTTTGCTTTCTTCCTACGAGGAGCCACGTCAAGCCCTTCTTCTTCATCACTGTCACTTCTTATGGAATACTTCAATTGAGTTATATACTCATGTGTCCAACATCTCGGATATTTCCTAGGTTGCCTCTTCGTCTCTTCAGACACCCCAGCCTTATTCTCACCCATTGAAGTCAATCCAGTATCTGACCCATAAGGTTTCTTCGGTGGTGCATGAACAGTCTCCACCACAGAGGCTGGGGCATCCTCAGATATGGCCTCAGACTTCTGCTCGGTAATAGGCTGATCATCGGGCTGAACAGGTGAGGTCGGGGAGGTGCCCTTTGGTACCCAGTGAAGTTCACCCTTCTCATCCATGATCAATTGCAGTCCCAGTCTCTTCAACCTTCGAGCTTCAGCTTGTTCTTCAGCATCGTCAGCTACCAAGTCATCGAACTCGCTGACGTCATCCTCGGTGTCATCATATTCAGGCGAAGTTGGCTCCCATTTCGGACTGGCAGTGTCCATGTCATGTATGACACCCGCGTCATCTTTGTCATCCGAATCTGGTAGCTTCTCCTTACTGTTAGTGACACCTGCGTCATCATTGTCATCAGAATCTGGTAACTTCTCCTTACTCCAGGACACAGCGCCTGTACCCGAATCTTCACTGTTCGTAGACGCTGAGTGTGTAGGCTTACGCCCCTGGTAGGGAATTCCATGATATTCGTCATCGTCAATCACAATCGTCGGATTCCAGTACGCGATCCCAACGCGGCTAATCGGTAATGAGAATGGCGCTACCGGCGCCTTCAACTGAGTGGCGTCTTCTAGAAACCAGCCGCCGCCCCTATTACGCTCCCAGCGGCGTAGCGCACCAGAAGGGTGTACGATAATATGCTGCCAGCTATAATCAAGTCCAGGCTTTCGCTCCCCATAGTACGAAGTCAATGGCTCGGGAGTCCCCTTCCGAGCCCATTGCCATCTCACTGCCCCAGTATGCATAAATACAATATGCCAATCGAATGGCTTGGCCGGGCTATTGTTCCCTGGCACAACTCCTCCCCTCTTAGCTTGTTAGTACAAAGAGATGATAACTCAGAGTCATTTGTACAGCAGCTAAGATCCAGACACAGATCAGCCATGCGTATGGATGCGTGATATGCTTTTCTGATCGAACAGGTGCTCGAAGAGTTGACGAAGCAATCCAGAGGGCAGAGGGTATACAGCAGTGGAGACTCCCGCTCCTTGTTGCCCTGGATGAGGTCCCAGTTGAGCAGTTTCCGGATGTGATCCCAGAGTCTGTTGGTGAAGACAAGGAGTATCCATCGTGCAGTACCGTAGATCCACTGGAGGAGGCGACTGCGTCCAGATGCAAGTAGGCTTGCGATAGCCAGTACCATACATACAGTAAGAGCAATACAACGGGGTAGGTAACCGGCGAACTACGGGTCGAAATCGCAGCGCAAAGGGAAACCTGCCCATCGGATTTTCCATAAACCAATGCTGGGGTTTGAGAAAGTCAAAAATTTGGAGCGTTCGGCGTACACAAGCATCAGCCTGTCGCAGTTGTCGCACCCCAGTGGTCTTAGCCTGACTGTATTCGGTGCACGGTGGACTAGCCCAGATGACGTCAAAGTAACCAGGTGCGTAACGCTTGAAGTCCCAGTCCTGAACCTTCTCAGCGTAGGTAGGTTGCCAGCGAGGATCATGATCGACGGTGACCACAGTGCTCTTCGGATAACATGACATGAAACTTCTCTCCACACTTCCTGTACCACTGAAAAGGACTAGTAGTCGCAACTCGCGTGTCGAGACCCCAGAGCCCAGAAGAGCTAGATGCGTCACAAAGGCGTCAGCGGAGCGACAGTATTGTTCCCAAGGTAGGCAGTTGTCCAGAGAAGTGAGTTTTACTTCATCAGAGGTGTCCAGGAAAGTTAAAGCTCCGACGCGTTCCCGCCTTTGCTTCCGCTGCATTCTGACCTCCTGTAAGGCTTTTTCCCGGGCTTGTCCTTCTCGTGATAGTCTCAGGTGTTCGAACTCCGTGAGCTGTTCGAGTTCACCCCCGTAGTTCAACGACTCACGGGTCTTCCAGGAGTCATGAGCGTTAGAGTACCCAGTCCAGCGAACCAGAAATTCTTCTACTTCCTTGCCTCCTTTCATAGGTTTCACTCTTCGAGCCAGAATCTTAGACACATGGGTCTGGGATTGTCCATCCACGAGAACCTTGGCAGGAGTAGGTATTTGTCGACGCAGCGCAAAGGCTTCATCCGCGGTGCGGTATTCCTTGAGGCGATGCTGCGCAAAAACATCGTGGATACGCCATTTAGGGGGTAACTTGAGCCGGTAAGCCACCGGAGCACCTCTGTCAATTTCGGGTAGCTCTCGCTGCTGGTCACTGAAGAACCTCTCGGTGATGGGTAAGGGCCCGTGCCAGCGAGGTCCCAGCTTCCTGAAGGATTCGCGGTTCATGATATTTTCCGTGAGATGCTTGGCATCTACCCAGACCAAGTCTCCCAACTGAAAGGATTTGGCGGTGTGACGCTGGTCAAACTGATGTCGCCGGCGTTGCTGTGCCAGTTCTAGCTTAGTGCGGGCGTCCTCTAGTTGAGCCGCGAATTTACTAGCCATCTCGTGTGCCGTACCTTCTCCACCCTTACGCTTGGAGTGTTGTCCAGCCGCCGCTTGCAGGAACAAGTCCAGTTGCGACATAGGCGAGTGCCCCAAGACCAACTCAAACGGGGTAAAGCCGGTTACATCGCTCCGCGTATCGTTTATGGCGAACTCTACGTTGGCACACCACAAATCCCAGTCCTCTGGATTGCTGCCTACGAAGGACCTTAGCATGTCTTCTACCACGCGGTTGGTATGTTCAGCTTGTCCGTCCGAACGAGGGTTGTAAGGCGTGGTGGAGGCCACTTTAGTTCCCATAAGTCTCATCAATTCCTTCCACATAGCATCCTGAAAACGAGGGTCGCGGTCAGAGACAATCTTCATAGGGGTGCCATGTAGTTTCCAGATGTGGTCGAAGTAGATTCGAGCGATAACCTCAGAGGAGCTGTCCTGGAAGTTCAACGGGATGATGTGAACCATTTTGCTGAGCTTACATGTGAAAGTAGCAAAGGCATCGTGATTCCGCGCCGTGACTGGCAGTCCAGTAACAAAGTCCACACTGACCACTTGCCATAGTCGCGTAGGAATAGTGTGTGGGTTCAGCAATCCATCCGGGTAGGAATTTCTCGGTCGCACCGCTTGACAGATAGTGCAAGATGAAACCCAGCGTCCCACATCTTCTGCTGCCCCTTTCCACCAGAAGCGTCGCAGTACTCGTTCCAGAGTTTTGTCCCTGCCCGCGTGTCCAGCTGAAACAGATGCATGCGCCTCTTGCAGCACTACCTCACGGAGGGGTGAATCTTCTCCCAGTACCAACTGATAGCGCCCCGCGCTCACCCTCCACAACACATCTCCCACTACGCAGAAGTCACGAGTGCGTTGATGCGGAGCTTCTTGGATTTCCTTCCTTAAAGTCTGGAGGGGACCAGGTCGCCCATATTCCGCTTGCAGCGCTTTGAGGAACTGGCCTCCTGATATCTGCTGATGCAGGTCTCGAACGCTGGCCGCTTCTCCAGTACGCACGATAGGAGGGGGGGAACTCGTTTTCCTTTCCCGCTTGACACGCTGTCGAGCTGGAGGGGCGTACACCACTAGCAGGGGCCAAGGCAGATCCAGAAGGGCTCCATCCGGGGCGGCGAACATCTGCACAGGTTCTCCTTGAGCGTCATGGGTAGGAATAATGTACTCCACTCTCATTCCCGCAGATCTGAACAACTGTCGCCACTGTGGCATGCGAGACTGAAAGTCAGGAAGGACAAAGAGAGCTGAAGTATTCTCAGGGTCCAGACGCCATTCTTCCACATATTTCCTCAGTACGGCCTCGATGGTCAAATGGTTGGAGGAGAAGGGAGGATTACACCAGACGTTCAACCCTCGCCAGTTTTCTTTCAAGCAGTCCGTCCAGTAGCGGTTGACCTGACGATTCTTTCCTCCCAAGTCGCAACAGGCGTCCACCTCGAAGGGTCCATATTCTTGACTCAAGAGGTCGAACATGTCCGCCCGGAACTTCCAGTCCTGTCGATCGCTGGGCTCCAGGAGTCTGGTTGAAGCCTCGCTGCACTTCGGCGTTGCTGAGAAATCAACAGGGGTCTTCCTGGGAGAAGGGGGTGAGGATGCTGTCAGTTTGCCAGAGCGCGTCTGAACTGCCAGGGTGGCTTTCTCGTACCCAGTTTCGGCCAGCTGCAGGGTATGTAAGGCGTCCATCCAGAGTTGAGGGGAGTCCATCCAGGTGAGAGTCCCACTGTACGCGAGGACTGGTTCAGGCTCTTTGGTCTTGGCGTTGTTGGACTTGCGCTCCTTCAACTTGTTGGGATCTACCACTCCCAGGGGCGCGCGTCCTTGGCGGGACTCTTTACCAGCCGCAGGTCGAAACTTGCTGGCAGTGTCTGCGGCCGAGGGAGGTCGCTGCGGTTTCCCAGTAACCGGATGCACAAAGCCAGCTTCTACCAGTCCTTCTCTCGCGGAAATTTCCTTGTAGTCGGGTCGCCTGGACAGAGCGTCTGGAACCCAGAGTAGCGCCCCAGGGATGTATTCCATCTCGGGTACTCCTACCTCCACTAGATCCATGTACCATCGGGCTTGGCGTCGGCTGAGAGGTTGTCCGGGTGCCATTAACCAGACTAGGGGCTTGTGGTCACCCTGCAATTGGAACTCAGTCCAAATGAGGTAGTGTTGCCAAGTTTGCGTAGTGCAGTGATGGAGAGCGCAGAGTTCTCTTTCGCCAGCATGGTAGTTCTGCTCGGCTCCATTAAACTGTCTGCTCTCAAAGGCGATAGGTTGCAATCCATTTCCTACGTCTTGCATCAGTACTCCCCCTAGTGCCACTCCACTGGCGTCAGTTTGTACCACGAAAGGATGCCGTCCTTCGGCCGCCGCTTTCATATCGGGTAGCGCCAGAGTGGGGGAAGAACATAGCGCCTTCTTAATCTCCTCGAAAGCCCAACGCTGCATGGGTCCCCATAGCCAAGCGACATCCCCTTTGGTGAGCTGAGTCAAGGGTTGTGCTACTTCAGAGAAGCCCAGCATGTACCGCCGGTAGTACCCAGCCAACCCCAAAATTTGGCGCACATGCGTGGCGTTTTCCAGAGCGGGCCAGTCCCTGATGGCGGCCAGCTTGTCATGTTGAGGTTGACTTCCTTCCCGTGAGATCACGTGCCCCAGAAAGCGTATCTGGGTCTGCAATAGTTGACACTTAGACTCTTTGAGGTAGATACCCTGGTTCTCACAGACTTCGAGAAATTGCTCGAGATGTGAAAGATGCTCCTCCAAGGTGTTGCTGAAGAGGATACAATCGTCCAGGAATATTCTTACAAAAGGAAGATGTCCCAGAGCGCGCTGCATGCGTCTCTGATAGCAGGAAGGACTGTTGGTCAACCCCATGGGCATCACCAACCACTCATACGAGCCATAGGGAGAAGTGAACGCCGTCTTTTCCACATCCTCGACGCCATAGCCATCTGCCAGAATCCATCGACCGCATCGAAGGAGGAGAAGTACTTGGCCCCATGCATGGAGTCGAACAACTGCTGAATGTCGGGAAGTGGATATTTGTCCTTGACAGTCAGGCTGTTGATGGCTCGGAAGTCGCAGACCATTCTGAGTACTTCAGGTTTCCCAGGCTTGGGAACCATCAGCACTGGTGCAGCGAACGGACTTGAGGAAGGTCTGATGTAGCCCTTGCTCAGGAGTTCATCCAGGCGTTCTCGCAATTGAGTCAGCTCCACCATGGACATCTTGTAGGGCCTCTTAGCGGGCGCGATGCCATTCCATCCCTCTTGCAGTCTCACGTGGGCCACTTCATCTTTTCGCAGGGCGTCAAAGTTGGGCAGCGCTTCGCGAATTACTCGAGGTGAAAAGGACTCGATCAGCTCCTGAAACTTCTTTCTCCACTCGGGGGAGATTGAAGGGTCCTCCAAATTCTCGCTGGTGGCCACCGCTGATAACATCGAAGTCCCTACCAGAGGTGTCGCATAGGCCACTAAGATGTCGTGGGGTGTCGCGGCACTGTCCATTCCCGCATATCTGCGCCGATAGGCTTTGATCTCCTTGGTCGCTTGAGCCGCTGATAACATTACCATCGGTTCCAGAGCCATCGCGGTTCTCTCGCCTTTGCGTGTAGAGCTACGCCCTGGCGAACATCCCCGTATCCGCACGGATTTGCCATGCTGGCGAAACTTGACTGATCCCCACCCATCATAGTCCAGCGTGACCGGCGAGAGGTGTCTCAACCACCTTCCTCCGAGTACAATGTCCACCTTGATGCCCAAAGGAAGTACTCGCATCTTGATGACCTCGGAGTAAGTCCCCTCGGAAGTCTCGGCGGTCAGCTTGCCGTAAGCGACTTGCGCAGAGGTCTGCACTGACCCATCCGCGAGGGTAACGTTCAGCGGCGTCCCATTAGCGCGAACCGTGAGGTTCAATCTCTTGACGCACTCACTGGAGATGAATTCATCCGAGGCACCCGAATCCACCAGCACGCGCACTCGCTGTCCCTTCAGCAAGGCCCAGAACACCAATAGCAGCGTTCCCTCTTTGTCCCGAATCGCAGTCAGCTGACTGTCCTGGTTCCACATTACTTGACCATCGCGTCGCAGATGTGCACAGATGGCTGCTCGCACTGGGTGATGCAAAGGTACGCGCTGCTTAGACCGGATAGGTCTTGTGCGCGGTGGTGCAGGCTGCGAACGAGGATCCGGACCAAAGTACCATCCACCTTCGAGGTCGCGATCTGCTTGTAGCTGCCGCTCCTTAGCGCGTCGCTCTTGTCCCTGAGCGCGTCGTCTGGCGCGGCTCTGCGTGCGACTTTCCAGAGGGTAAGAGCGAAGAGGTTGGATGGACATCTTCTCCTCCTCTTCCTCCCCAGCGCTGTCTTCTGGTTCGGACTTTTGAGTGAACGAGGGGGGTTCTTCTTCCCGCGGTGCCGCCTGGGCGTTGGTGACGTTCGCTGGTGCTGCCACTGCTTCATTACCTTCCAGGATCGGCCGCAGACGATGGCGTTGCTGTTTCTGAATGGTCAGTAGCAGTTCCAGGTGGGTTTCCTCCTGGATGGTTTTCAGGGGAGTCGGCTCCACTCCTTCTGTCACCGTTGTCAGCACACTTGGGTTGTTCTCCGATCTGGCGGCGGCCAGCTGTCGCTCCATCAACTGCTGCGTGAAGTTGAGCGACCGCTGGGAGTCCTCGAGGTCAGAAATGTCCCCAGAAGTTGCGGGCTGAGAACTGGATGGAGATAAGGTCAAATCCAGAGTTGTCGCGGGATTCGCATCTGATGGTTCCGCTGAGTCCAGGGAGAGTGAATCACCACTTGCTGTTGAGGGTAGAGCCAGGTGAGCAGCCTCCTCCGCCGCTTCCCTTTCTCGCTGGTTCCATTGGTGCACCCTGTATAGACTGCACCATGCGTCTGGAATTCCTACATCTCCACCAGAACCTGGGATAGTACCGCACTCGGTCTCCAGAGATAGCTGAACTGCTCCTTCGGTTATCGTTAGGTCAGGGGTGACCTTCCCATGCCATCTGTACCAGCGGCGGCGATATCTGCGCCACCCTTCTGGTACCCATGCATTTCTCCATTTCTCATTCTCCTTTACCAGCGCTGCCGCGGCCATGTGCTCCGGGTGCGTCATCTCTCTCCAAGCACGCGTGCGATCCGCCAGTGACTCTGCTCGAAGTCCTGGTGGTTCATCTCCCAGCCTCGTAACCTCTGCCTCATGCTGCAGTCGGTCTCGTACCGTCTTCGGAGTTCTGCTGCGAGGTTTTCCAGTGCGCTTGCGCGCTGCACTCGTAGTGCTCTCTGCGCTTAAGGACGCCCTCTCTGCCAAGGCTGGACACGCTGCTGGTCGAGACGTCGAAGGAAACACCTCAGGTCGAAGTTTAAAAGGTGGGGGTTCTGAAGCTGGGCCAGTTTTTGAAGTTCCACCCCCTTCCTCCCCACTGTCGTCCAGAGGGTGTGAAACCGCGGGTAGCGTTACATCCTGAATCCGCTGCCTCAAGGCTCGCATACGCTCCACCGGAGCTTTTCTCGGTACCCGCGGTCGAGGAGTGTTCCGCCAGGGGGTGGTGAGTGGGTTGAAGGTCCACTGGGTCTCCTCTTCCTGACCCTCATCCTCATCCAGTGCTGCCAGTACTGATGCCTCAGGGTTAGGGTTAGGGTTAGGGTTAGGGTTAGGGTTAGGGTTAGGGTTAGGGTCTGTGGGGTCAACGCGGGGCGTTTCGCCACGCTCGCGTTGTGGAGCCCGACGGCGATCACCAGTTCCAAGGGAGCGATCTACACTGAACATAACGGGAGGCTTGGAGCGCTCAGGCGACGAAGTGGGTGACCTTCGTGGCGACCGCTGATGGCGCCGGGACACTAAGTGATGTTCTCGCCGGCCCTGCTCAGTGGAAAGGTTCGCTGTGTAAACAGCGGTACGGGTCAACGAGGGTTCATCCCGTAGGGTTCTGGTGCTGTCGAGATGGCGTTGTCGCCTCTGATCGGCAGACCAGGTGAATCCGTACCCTCGAGCGGCCAGAGGGTTGGGGGGTGGCGGAGGCTCTTTCTGGATATTCCCCCGGTTGTGGGCGAAGGCTGTACTCCTTGCCCAGGGGCGGTTACCCATACCGCCCTGTCGCCGGCGTCCCGCCGGCAGGAAGACACTCAGTCCTCCTCTTCCGCAGATTGCTGACCCGAGGAGGACGCTGCGGCCGATTCCTCGTTCTGAAAATACTCCAGCGCTTCCGCTTCCTCTTCCAAATCCTCCCATTCGGTTTCCAGCGCTGCGATATGCGATTCATTTGCAGCGCGGCGGCGTGCCAAACGAGCTGGGGCGTCAGCAATCCAGGCTCGTTTCTTGGCCTCGTCGGGACAGTTAGCCCATAAATGGGAGTCAGAGTTGCAGACGTAACATCGGCGTGGCGGCCTGGTCAATCCCGCCGGGCTGGGCGGCACGGCGTGCTGCACCCTGAGGTCGGCGGGGTCGGGGTCAGTAGCATCTTCCTCCCCAGCGTCCTGCACGGCGTTAAGTCTGGAGGACGAGCGACCATTCCTCCAGGCAGGACTTCGGTTCGCAGGTGCAGAGACGGGAGAGGTTCGTGCTGCGGTCAGAGCTTCACTGCGCTCCAATTTGGTGGCCACAGTGATGATATGCTGCAGCGCGGTGGATCCGGGATGATTGCTTTCCCAATCCGCTGGACTTTGCAGATCCAACCGATCCTCAATAAGGCGATCCATGACAGCTTGCTTCAGTCGCAGTCCAGACCAGAACTGATATAATAGCTGCTGTTGGCTGATGGCGTGGCAGTTGGGCATGGCGTCTGCCAATAACTGGACTACCTCGTGCCAGGATACCAGACGAGTAGCGAACAAACGCGCAGTCTCTTCTCGTCGCTGCGCCATGCGCATCACTGTCCCCGCTAGTCCTACCAGCGCGATGTCATCCAGTACGCTCCTGGCTACGTCGGCCAGGAAAGGCGCCAAAGTGGCGTAACGCCGGTTCCAGGCCTCCGAGTTCATCATCCCACCTTGCTTGAGAAAAGTTAGGGATCGCGGCTGTAGTTTGCGTTGAGCCACTTCCTTCAAGATCTCCGGCATGGTGATCATGGTTAGGTCTAAGCGATAAGCACTCATGCGACCCAGGGCGAAGGTGACTACGCCCATTGACAGAAAATTGACCAGCGCTTCAGAAAAAGGTGGAAGCGCGGCAATATCTGCGTCAGTGGTGATTAGGTCAGCGGAGGAGGGGTACATAGGAATGTCTCTGATCAGCTTGAGCACATCAGCCACTGTCTTGGATTCTCGGTAGACATCACTTGGGGAAGCTGCTCCCATAAGATCGTGGTGCCCTGGGAATTGAGAAAGGCGCTGGTCTACTGGCAGGAGTCCCGGGGCCGCTGGCAAGGAATTTCCAGGCGATCTGTACTCTGCTGCGCTGGGAACACCAGAGGGAAACCGATTGACGCCCAGTCTAGCCGGGACTGTGGCGGGAGTTGGTTGGTTGCCAGCCGCCATTCCTCTAAACAAGTACGCCTCGGAAGATGAAAATGCTGCCCAGATTTGGAGTCCTAGGGGGTCAAATTCTGTCAGCTCGGACTCTAAGGCATTTTCCGCGATGGTTACCCATGAGTACAAGGGCAGGCGTCTCTGCTGAGTTCCAGTACGGCTTTCCGCGCAACGCCGCGCTTCATCCACTTGCGTTTTCTCCACTTCCAGAGTGAAAGCGTCACCGTCCTCAATCTCAGTCAGGCGCACAGGAGTATGCACTGACCCATGCTGCGCCAGGTCTTGGATGTCCACTCCGATGTGCCGCATAGTCATCCAAATCCGATTGGTATCGGTTATGAAGTGACTGGCGCTTCCAGGCATGGTTGGCAGTCGGTAAGAGTATTGTGCCTCAGCGCCGTGGCTGACAGTAACGGCGGAGGAAGAGGACAGGTGATTTCTCAACCAGAAGGAGGCTCCTTCTAAAGTCCATAACAACACGTCTAGACGCCGGTGTCGTGGTTCACCATTGTCTGAAGGCGGGGGCGAGTTTCCTGGTGACGGTTGATCAGGCTCAGCGGAGTCAGAGGGCGATGAGCCGGTAGCCGGTGGATCTGGCTGAAATGGTGCCGGCGCCGGATGAGCCGGTGCCGGAGCCGGCTGGGCCGGTGCTGGAGCCGGTTGAGCCGGTGCGGGAACCGGTTGAGCCGGTGCTGGTACCAGCCAGGGACCTGATCCAGCTGCTGGTGCCGGTGCACCTGGTAAACCGCTCGCCCATCCTAAGGTGTGCTGGTAGGGCGTCATAGGTGGAGCGCCCACTGCTGGTAGAACCGAAGTCAGATGTGGATAGTGTTGGAGCACT
>LGRX02011488.1:0-33645 GCA_001247695.2 Cymbomonas tetramitiformis
ATACCGTGCTCACCCTGCGCATACACGCAGCCTCATAGCTACCGCCACTACTGCTTCTCCACACCCACCAGATATGCCGATACCGTGCTCACCCTGCACATACACGCAGCCTCGTAGCTACTGCCACTGCTGCTTCTGCCCACTCACCAGATTTGCCGATACCGTGCTCACCCTGTTTCACACTGACTGCAAAAGCTCCTCGCTCGGCAAAAAGATGCCCTTGCACGTCGGGTCGTCATCCCAAATCGTGCCCACCGGAGAAGATACAGAGCGGTACACAGGGCTCTGTGCCGCTGTGCAATCCGTCAAGCTACACGCCAAGCCCATTTCAAAACCGTGCTCACTCCGTATGCAGCCGCCTTCACAACCTGCGCCGTCAGTCTATCTCAACTTCCTGCCTTTAAAGCCGTGCTCACTCCGTACGCAGCCGCCCTCACAACCTGCGCCACCAGTCTACCTCAGCTTCCTACCTTTAAAGCCGTGCTCACTCCGTACGCAGACGCCCTTACATCCATCACCGCCAGTCTATCTCAGCTTCCTGCCTGTAAAGCCATGCTCACTGCGTACAACGACACCATCTCATCCTGCGCTGCCGGTCTACCTCAGCTTCCTGCCTTTAAAGCCGTGCGCACTCCGTAAGACGCTCTCATACCCTGCACTACCAGTGTACCTCAGCTTCCTGCCTTTAAAGCCGTGCTCACTCCGTACGCAGCCGCCCTCATAACTTGCGCCGCCAGTCCACCTCAGCTTCACAGCCTTAAAGCTGTGCTATCATCCTGTCCGGATTAACAGCAAACAATATTCTCTTGAAGGAAAAGTAGCGCATAAAGCACACTTACAGCAGCTTGACAGCTAGAACCAACCTGGATATGCAAGCTGCCAGATAAAATATCGCTGGTGAAAACCCTATACCCCGAGCGAAGTCCACTTGGACCTGTACTTTTCTGGAAGGGGTGCCATACCTTGAGGGCAACGGCGAACGCCATGGTGTAGCGCACGAGTTGCTCCTTGCTGGCCGTGTCCTCCACCTTGAACCAAGACAGTCCTGTGACAACAAGTGTCCTGGGATTCTGACCTCGCTTCTAGAAGTTGTCACAGGAGCCGAGCCTCGGGTATGCACTCAGGCGGAATGGAATACACTTGCCAGAAGCATGAAAATTTGCGTGCAACCCACACTTATTGCGCAGCAGAGAGCCACGAGGCGAGGCGCTTCGATTCTCTTTATCTATTGTGATGCAGCGTGCAGCTCGCAGAGGCCCTCGAGGACTTTCAAGCCACCACGATGCACACCTTGGCGAACGAAGTCGCGAGAGCGATTTAGCAAACCTCCCCAAATCTGAACCCCAGCAAGCCGCACGTCAGCATTTTAAAAAAAGCTCCAGGGCCGCGGAGGCCTAAAGAGAGACGGAGAGGGTATCCCGAAGCATAGTGCGACGAGAAAGAAATATGTACAACGATAGAGAAAAGTTCCAGTACCTTTCTCGCTTCCCACCAACGACCATACGAAGAGTTGGTCCTGAACACCAGGAGAAGAGAAAGCGCAGCGGTGGTCGGACCCAAGGCGCTCAGTGGCAACACCAGGTTCGGGAGATCCTGCACGTGTTGCAAGGCCAGCTCGAGCCTTAGGGGAAGAACCGCAGGAAACGGCACAGCCCTCAGGGGGGAAAAGTGATAGAGCCAACTCGCAAGAAATCGGGTGTGCACAGCGGGATATGCTTTGCTGTTCTTTCATGTCGTGACCTTTTCATGTCGTGACCTATTTAGATTCGTCACGGAAATAATAGAGATTTACACTCGAGAGAGAGAAACTACAGTCTCTTAAGAGCTAGAGAGCCAAAGAGGAGCTGACCGTAAATTCGTTTACTGCGGTAACAGCGCCGGCAACGCTCGTGAGGAAGAAAACGGCAGGTGCAAGGTCCTTAGTGATACTGGACTGATTCAGCGTACTTATGTGACGGGCATAACGGTTGACGCTGCGATGGCGCTTCCACCTGTCTTGATCGAACTGCACGAAAAACACACACGCGAAAGAAAAAAAATCGATACCGAGGAGCGCGAGTGTCGATTTGTAAGTCTGATTCACAACGTCCAACTCTACAGCCTTTGATTAAACTTAGACCCAATACGTTATTTCGCAGGTTTGTCGCCTATTCAGTACCGGCGCATCTCAGTCCTTGTAGTTGACAAACGGTTTATGTCAAGGAACCAAAACTATATCTGGGCCACAATTCTGGGTATAAGCTGGTTTTTTTAAGGAAGCTTAGTGGACCCCTTGTCCCTCCATACGTGGAGAGGAAACCGAGGAACTCACCACGACTCTACGGTTCTTGCGCTCCTGTTCTCTAGCTTCGTCAATAGGGAGGAGTTGCATCTGTTCTGCCGAAACCTGCAGGTTGGCTCGTGAAACTGACCGCTTGGACGCAATCCTGAAGACGGAGTGCTTCGAAGCGATCGCGTGGCTGTGACTCCATGACAAGCCCTTAGAAGCAGCAACACGCGGAGGCGTCTTCGTAACAAAACGCGGTTGCACAAGGCTGATGCTATTCAGGCAGGTCATTGGCATATCTTGTGTAGAAATAGTACGATTTTTCCCGAGACTACTTGCGAGCAAGTTCTTTGATTTTGAGTATCGCACAGATGGTCACGTGCGGGAACTGCCCCTCGAGCTTGAAAACAGCATAGAACGCAGAATATTTCGATTCTGGAATTTCAGACGCGAGACGCAACATCTACTCAGGCTGGAAAGCGGTCAAATCGCGTGGGACGTGGCGGGAGTATGATCGAAATCCACAAATGGAAGAACGTTAGCCAATTGCTGTCACGTTAGAAAAGGCTAGATTGGGCTCGATGATTGCGATTTTGCCAAGTCATCTACCTGTTGAACAGTAGACTTGAACATCTCACGAACATGTATGTGAAGATCGCAAACATGATCATGAAGACGTGAACTGTGTCTGTGAAGGCCATGAAATAGGGCTCTAGAAAGAGGTGAAAAGAAAAGAAAAAGAAAGAGGTGCAGGTGTGGATACACATACAGGATAGTGGATAGCGATACAGTAGGGATCATTTGAGAATGGGGCTCTATAGTACTGTACTCTAATGTTTAACTATCATTGGTTAACTATGACTAACTTTGACTATCTGATATTAAATTATGACAGGGGTGTCAGCGGGGGTCTGTAAGGGCCGCCAGGGGGGTCTGAAAATCAGTTTTGGCCGTTTTAATCGGCCGTGGAGGCCCCCCTATCGTGACCCCCCTAATTCTTGTGTGCATTCAGGGTTTAGGGTTTGGGTTTGGCAGAATTATATCAGAATTACGTCAGAATTACGTCAGAGTGTGTCATAGTGGCGGCTACGCCGCCGCCGGTGCCGGTGACTGTGGAATTTGAATATGTCTTATGTGTTAAATATGGGCGTGCTATAAGAAACGGCGCGGCCTTAAATCACTATATTTATATTTATATATTTTCATTTAATAAAATTTAAAAAAGGGAGGTGGGAGGTGGAGGTTGGGTAATTTCAAAAAGTATTTTAGAATTCACATAAATATATCATTTCATTTTATTGTCATTTGAAAAACTTTTCCAAAAAGTAGCACCGCCCACCGCCCAACCTTCCTTTTTATGAAAAATGGGAAAGTAAGAAGATGTAAGAAGATGTAAGAAGATGTAAGTAAATGATAAGTAAATCACACACTAATGATTTGTTTTGACCACGCACGGCAGCATATTCACCGTCATTTTACGCACGGCCTTGCGCGTGCGCGAGATTATTATTGGGTCCTACCGCCCCGTCATCGATATTTGAAATTGCGAAGAATCCCGTGTCTTAGATCCGGTTTTCATTAACCGGGTTGCCCCTTTAGGGGGTGTGGGGTTTGCGGGTGGGGGGTCTTGATAAATTTTTTAAATCCCCCCCAAAAAACTCTAGGTAGAGATATTTTATGTGTATGAATGTTTAATTATTTTTGTATTCTCCCCCCAAAAAAAAAATATAAAAATAAATATATATATATGCGTACGTGATACATATTTATATACATAATGAAAATCACTTTTTGAAGAAAAACTTTTGGGGGCTAAATTTCACTAGTCATATTCCAGAAAAAAACTTTCAAGCCTGAAATTCCCTTGTCATATCTTGTCATAAGTCATCGACGATCGAAATATTACATTAAAAAAAATATTGCATATCTGACGTACATTTATATGCAATGCCGACAACGTTGAGTATAAATTATATTTTGACTTTGGAATGATTCTGTTTTGTATATAAAACGGAATAATACCGATAAACGGAATAATACCAATGCGGGTTTTTCTAAAATTTATTTATAAAAATCTATATAAAATTTATACATTACAACTTCAATTGGAATGTTTTCGGATGACCGTTCCGGATTATTCCTATTAAATTTGTAATGTAGTTTACAATTTCGACCGAAGACCGTCAGATTAAAATTAACAGTTCGATTTTATTCTCATCGAAATTCAATTTGAGATGCGGTCGCTCGTGGAGCGAATGAATTGGCTAATAATTATTTCTTGCAATGTGGCGGTCTGAAAACGGGTACACATCGGAATCCACATAGGCAGGTCATATGTGGCTTTTTTCCACGTAGATACCACATAGGCAAGTCCTACGTGGCTTTTTTCCACGTAGATACCACATAGGCAAGTCCTACGTGGCTTTTTTCCACGTAGATACCACATAGGCAAGTCCTACGTGGCTCTTTTCCACGTAGATACCACATAGGCAGGTCCTATGTGGCTTTTGTCCACGTAGATTAAACTTAGACACGTCCTATGTGGCACTTAATAGTCTGAACTAAATTATAATTTATATATCGATAGAGTCTATGCATCGACTGTGCATCTGAATTATTATTATATAAATTATATTCAGTTTCACTTTATGTCTCGCGCCCTCGATTATATTTTGCAGTCGATTAAATCGAACGTCGCAGATTATAAATCGAAAACGTCTCTGCGTCCTAGGTGCATTTTAATCGACGGGGGTGTATCGCGGGTATATATCATTTTATGGGGGGCAGAACAGGGGGGAGGATTTTTCAGTTTAATTCTTATTTTTAATTCATTCAATTCATTTTTTATTCAAATTTAACTGCGCTTAATTCTGCGGCTTGCAGCGGAGAGACTATTTTAATTATTATTTTAATATGAACGGCGCAGCCTTAAATTATTATATTTATATGTATTTTTCATTTAATAAAATAAAAAAGGGAGGTGGGAGGTGGGAGGTTGGCTGTTTTAAAAAGTATTTTAGAAATCAAATAAATAATATAATATATTTCATTTTCATTATAAAAAAGTTTTGAAAATCTAAGACCTCCCACCGCCCAACCTCCCTTTTTTCAAAAAATGATTTTCTACTTTTTAATTTGATTTAATTCATTTATTTTTATTTAATTGCGCTTGAATTTTTTCTAAGGCGGCTTTTCGCTCGGCCTCGGTGTATTCTTTGCTATTCAAGTATTGAGTATATGCCGTATTTGGTTCGTGAGCCGCTATTTCCGAAAGCCGAATCATATCGACTTGGAAAATTTTGGAATAAATGTTTTCCGTCATTTTCCTAAACGTTTGATTACCGACACCGATAATTGAATTCATTTTTTTGCCCAACGATGTAGATGTGAATGGTCTTGGGGGCTTTGCATTGTTTTCTAGAAGATACTCTCGTGGATTGTTCAAGTCCTTAATGGATTCTTTAATATACTTTTGAACTAATGGATTCATTGTATAATCGATTTTAAAGCTATTTCCCGTTTTAAGTCGTGAATTCGTGTATGTCCGTTATTGAAATTGTAATAATTCCCATTGGGGTCGGTCATTTCGTTGTCACTTTTTACAAGTTTGACGTTGTCATAGTCGATACGAGGAGTGAAACTAAGAGAGCCTTTATTCAAGTCTTGGTCCGAATACATTCCGATGCTATATAACATCGCGATGAGATGGTCCATCGAACTTGGGTTTTTCCTACGCAATTCTAATTCATTCTTAAAGACGTTGATAAAATCGTCAACGTAGTCGGTTTTATCACTCAATTTCTTGCCAATCTTTCCCGATTGAATGCTTCGTTGCAAAACTTTTGCTCGAGTGTCAAAAAACTTGTATCTTTCTATACCGATGATTTTCACCAGACTTGAGTTTTTCGTATTATACAATTTGGGCGTAAGTTGAACTTGTTTGATTCGAGTGGTTTCATTTGTATACGCGGTGTTCAACATTTCAATGATTTCCTCGTTTGTGTATTTCGTGTACACCTCAGTCCACTTGCTCGCTTGCAAACTAAACACCTTTACAAAATTGTTGACGACATTCTTCCATTGCTTTTTAGTGGCCTCGGCGATGCCTTCCTCAGCGTCCAAGATTTCAAATATCTCATCTCTAGATAAAATGTCTTTTGTGCTCCGGTCCGTAGTAGTGTTGGTCGTAGCGGAGGTCGATGCAATTGATGTAGGTGCGGCTCGAGCGGATGTAGATGCATCGGTTGTGGTTTGAGAGGTGGCTTGAGCTCTAATAGGTCTTGGCTTGGGCACGGCATATTTCAATTTCTTCTCCTCAGCACAACGGCTTAGAAATTTTCTTTCGGCATCGGTCCAATCGTATTTGCTCAATGTCGCTTCTTGAGGACAATAATCGGGATTGTTTTTGGCTCTCAATATGATTTTTTGTTTGTTTTGCACCTCACTCGTTCGGTCATAATATTTTCTCATTTGGGCTCTCTTTTTTTCATCGATTTCATATAGCTTCTCCTTGAGGTCTTGCGGGTAGGTCTTTGGGTAGTCATTTTTCAAGCGGAATTCTTTCTCGGACATTTCGGGCATTTTTGTTATCTTATACTATTAATGACTATTGTCTTTAAGTGGATAAAACGCATTAATAATATATTTATTGATAGCAATGAGATTATTGGAATTGTTCAGTGGAACTTGTTCCGTGTCAAAAGCGTTTCGAGACAAACATCCTAATTGCGAGATTGTTTCATTAGACATATTGCCAAAGTATAATCCGACGATAAGCGGTGATATATTACAATGGGATTATACCGCTTATGCACCTAAACACTTCGATGTCATTTGGTCTAGTCCACCGTGCACCCAATACTCGAAGGCTCATAGAAAGGGTGAGCGTGATTTGGATTTAGCCGATGCCATTGTGAAACGCACATTGGACATTATCGATTATTTTCAACCCACACATTGGTATCTCGAAAATCCAAGTGACGGGGGATTATTGCAACATAGAGACTTTATGCAACCGATGACGGAGTACAAACACACCTGTTGCTAATGTAAATATGGATTTGCGTATCGAAAAATGACAAATATATGGACGAACAAAGTGAATCTGAATCTGAAAATGTGTAATAAACAATCTTCATTTTGTGAAAACAAACGCAAATATGGAAAGCACATTGCGACCGCTCAGATGTCACGTAGTTCGCTGGCCCGAGACGTCTCATACGGCGTGAGACATAGGGAGAAAGCATATGAAATACCATATAGTCTTATAATGGAATTACTCGATTAAAAAAGGGAGGTTGGGTGGTGGGAGGTGTTAGTTTTTGAAAACTTTTCTATAATGAAGATAACATAATATAATATATTTTTGTGATTTCTAAAATACTTTTCAAAAAAGCCAACCTCCCACCTCCCACCTCCCTTTTTTATTAAAATATTTTCCAATTTAAATAATAACGATAATAAATAATTCATTACAATTCCACCGATATGACCCTCCCTGCCGATACCATTAATTTTGAGGTAAAGAGACAAATCACCATTGTCTCATTAGGGCCTCCCGTGGCATCGGCCCCACCATCGAAGGCAATCCCAGCGGCGCTACCTTCTGCACTCGATGTCACTTGCAGATAACAACTTGAATTTGTTCCAAGCGACGAGTAACCTGACAATCGGCGAGGTTCATTGTCTAGGCATAGATTTAATGGCAACACAAATGAGTTGTTAAAATAATCCGTGCGAGATTGCATATGATTGGAACCCATCATTGAATATTGGTCACCTTGTGAATGTGTTATATTCATATACGCTTGTAAAGGACTATTTGGGAATGCGGGTGTAAGCACATTGTTCACACTCCACGAGTACCTAAACGTTCGATTTCCACCATATGTCTTTGATGGCAATTCAAAAACTTTTCCTATTCTATTTGTATATTTTGCGATTCCCGTTTTGTTGACGGTCCTATAGTTTAATGGTCTCGTAATCGCGTAAGCTTTGTTCCAACAATTTACGGAAAGCGCAAATCTTACGTTCTTATTGTTAGTTGAATCACTTTGAAAAAAGGTTGCATAGTTTTCGAAAATGATGGTCAATGCACCTTTTGAAATCAATTCTTCAATGTTTTGTTCCACGACCCCAGATGAGAATGATAGTGTGGTAATCGATGCCGAAACATTGGTGAGCGTAAAACTTGCATTTTGAGCAAATTGTTGCGAAGCCACATCGGCGTCGGTAAATGTTCCAGGCTCTTGGTCGTTTTCACCGTAAAGCAAACACGACACCGCATTATCGGTGAACAATCTAATTCTTATTGCACCTAAAACACTCGTGTCAATTATGGACGGCTCACAAGTCCCCATAAAGCCCAAAAGATTGTTTAAAATGAATTCGCGTCCTTGTCCATCACCGGCAGCATTGTCTTCATCTAACGACCCTGTAATTTTCCCCGCGGTCAATTGAATTCCTTCAGAACCACAATTGGACAAAACTGTCCTATAAGTAATCTCATTTTCCAAATGGTCGCTGACCAACTGCTTGACTTGTTGTATATCACTCGCCTGCGCCACCGATTGATTCACGATGACCCCATTTATGCTTACCTCATAGCGAGAGAAGAGATTAAAGATTTCGGGCAAGAATGTGTGACACGTTTTGGGGCCTCCTCCCGCCGCTGGAGCGTATGTAAACGATTTATTGGTTTTGGCAAAAAATCTAATCGCAAATTTTCGAGTATCAATGAAACTATTTACCGGGAGATTCAGCTCAATGACACCTCCTCCGGAATTTACTACGGTCGAGTTTGATGTTAACAATTCAAATTGGTTCTGGCTAAAGTCTGTCATTTGCGTGGTCGCGTATGAAAGTGATTCGGGAAAGTAACTATCAAGCATATTGTATATATATAATATATATTACATATAAAAATTATTGAGAATCGTGACTAATGACGTCAACCTTTAAAGAAAAACTAAAATATATGTTTCCGGCTCGTGCTTGTGTTATCAAACTTGACGGAGTGCGCCCATTTTCTTTTACTATTTGAAACATCAGCCGGCCACGTGAATCGGTCAATGCAAAGTTGATTTGAGACAACAAAGTTGGACTAATGATGACGCTATAGTTATTATTTGCATCTAAGTATGTATACGAAGATTTGGACAAGTCATCTATACTTATTTTGAATAGTATATCACTAGAAATCATCTCACCGACTTGGTCATCACTAGCCTGAGATAAATTGACTACCTCTAAAGCCGAGCTAGATACCAACGATTGTGTTCGAAGATACAGTTCCCTAATGGTGTTCACACAATAGGGAAAATAGCCTTGCATAACCGTGCCCGATACTTTCCGAAACATAGGTTCTAATTGACTCAATTCAGATTTCCCTGTGAGGTCTCTTTCTCGAACAGGATTTCCGCCTAATAGTTCACTAGAATCATTGTTGAGTGCATCATTCAAGGTGCTAGTAAATGGACTTAAAGCTGCTTGCAAAGTTCCCGTGCATCGAGCTATACTTTTGGTAGAGAAAGAATATAACTCAAATTGGTCTTCTAATGCGGTATTAAATGTCAATTCTATCAATTTCAGATTTGCATCGGCACCGGTTGATACACTTGATGTTACGGTAACGGCGGACCCTGCAGCATTTAATTGTGTGTTGATGGCATCGTCTATAGCGGCTAGGATTTGTGTGTCGTCTAGTGTCTTAGGAAACGGAAAGTTTTGTGGAGTAATTTCGATTGGGTACAATTTGTTGGTATTGGCAGTTTTGTCTCCAACGAAAAAGGTGTTGTTAGTTTGATTTATATCATAAAATGTTTTCTCGATGTAAAAGTCATTTACGGTAAGTTGCAATTGGTCCGTCGTC
Source organism: Cymbomonas tetramitiformis (assembly GCA_001247695.2). NCBI lineage: Eukaryota > Viridiplantae > Chlorophyta > Pyramimonadophyceae > Pyramimonadales > Pyramimonadaceae > Cymbomonas > Cymbomonas tetramitiformis. The sequence goes on from LGRX02011488.1 coordinate 10,137, forward strand.
TTGTATGCAAGCGACTGGCTCGGTATATTGTATTGGCCTAAACGTGAATCCAGTAGGCTATTCTGTTCACTATTGAAAAATAACATTTTTGAAAATCTTGTGACATTCATTAGTAATATATATTATTATATGTGTACATTATTTTTAACATAAGTCTTGAGCTCTTTCTCATTCATTTGCGCATATTTGTAATAATCTTCTTGTGACTCACGTGGTCGTGCATTGGGTATCGATTTGTGTTGATACCACTCGTCAAATTTCGTGGGATTGAGCATATAGCCTTTGATTGTGTACACTAGAATGGAATCTGGAATGTGTGGGTGCAATTCCTTATAGTGTTTGAAGTAATTACACATCAATTCTTTTTGGCGGTCGGTATAGCAAGTTTCGGGTATATCTTTGATACAATTCATCTTATAATACTAATGATAAATTTCCAAATATTCCGTTCCGCAAAAAAAGGGAGGTTGGGCGGTGGGAGGTCTTAGTTTTTGAAAACTTTTCTCTAATGAAGATAAAATAATATAATATATTTTTGTGATTTCTAAAATACTTTTCAAAAAAGCCAACCTCCCACCTCCCACCTCCCTTTTTTTTTTGGTAAAAATATTATATAGAATAATATGAAGACGATTAAGTTAAATGATGCAAGACTTAAGATTCAGCCACCTAAAGCCTCAGCCTTTCAATATGAGACGGGTGAGAACCTATTGAAGATGCCGTTCAATATTCTATTGGTAGGTCGTCGTGGTTCATCCAAATCTACAAGCGCTTGCAATTACTTAAGGATGCTCAAGCAAGATGACAATTGCGACCGTATATTATGTGTAAGCTCGACCTTCGCATCGAACAAGGCTCTGATGGAAGACTTGGAGATAGATGACGAAGATGTCTTTGACCCTGACGAGCCCAAGACTATAGACAATGTATTAAACATAATGGACAAGGAAGCTGAAGAGTATGAAAATTATTTAAAAGAATTGGAAATCTACAAGCAAGTGATGAAGATGATACATAGTGATTCCATTAGTATACTTGAAATACCACCCGAGTATTTATTGAAATTTGCTTCAAACAATTATCAACCACCGACGTATAAATACAAACATCAACCTAGAATTATTTGTTTTGTAGATGATGCTCAAAGCACTCGATTGTTCGGTAATAGAAAGTTTATAAATCTGTGTGTAAGACATAGGCATTGTGGTATGTTTTCAAAAGACTTAGGAGGGGCATTGGGACTGAGTTTATTGATATGTGTCCAAAACTTTTCAAGTGCACAATATGGGCTTCCAAGAGCCGTGAGAAACAATGCCACGGCCTTATGCCTCTTTAAGATATACGACGAGAAAGAGATGGAGAATGTATACAAAAGTGTAAGTGGTGAAATAGATTATGATGAATTTATGCAGGTCTATGATTATGCTACCAAAGATAAATATTGTTTTTTGCTTGTTGATTTAAATCCCAAAGATGCAAATAAGAAATATAGAAAATGTTTTAATGAATTAATAGTTCCAAGTAGTGATAAGAATAAGAATATTGATGCTCATTCAAAACATTCTTCACAATAACAACTCATCGACGTATTTATTTGTTTACAATCGGTACAAAGGAGTTTTTCACAACCTAAACATTCACCCCACCCTAACCCATCTATAACTTCACAATAATCAAACTCGTTTCCATCATATTCTTCATCGTAGTCATCATCGTCATCATTATCATCATCATCATCATCATCTTGACAAAAGTAATCGGAGATGTCTTCAACACATCCACAACATTCACATTTAATGTCTTTAGTATTGGGCTTTGAATCGGCAAAAATTTTGTGCGATTCGCCCATCGCTTTAACCTCTTCCATTCTTTTTTCCTTCATCTTTTGTAAAAACTCCTCCATTTCAAGTTGCTCTTTCATATCGAAAATCTTTTCTTGAATAGCGAGAGGAAGATCTTTGAAAGTAGTAGAAGAAGCCATTGTTGTTTTTTCTACCTTATGTAAGACAACTCTTTAAGTGGAAAATATTTTTACAAAAAAGGGAGGTGGGAGGTGGGAGGTTGGCTTTTTCAAAAAGTATTTTAGAAATCAAAGAAATAATATAATATATTTTATCTTCATTAGAGAAAAGTTTTCAAAAAGTAACACCTCCCACCGCCCAACCTCCCTTTTTATTCTTACGGGGTTAAGACAAGAAATTGATGTCACGAGGTAAATGTATTCCATAACAAAACCACGCCGTTTCAAAATTGCATCTACCCGGAAATGTTCTTTCATTATTTACAATTTTGTAGAATTGAATTCGCTTTTTTGGTATAATTAATTGAATATCATTGCCGAACAATTCCCTTAAGTAGTTTGTGTTCAGCATAGATATAGGGCAAAGCAACATAAACGGCTTGTTCAATTTCTTCAAGTGAGTGAGAACTTCTTTCTTTTGAGAATATGGGATATTCGAAAGAATGAGATCAAACTGCAAATCTTTACTATGAACAAAGAAATCCAATTGTGAGTCGTGTATAACATCATCAAAACCAAGTTCATTGAGATATTGTGATGCTATCCCATCTACGTAAAAAGGTTCATAAATTATTTTACCTTTTGGAACCAATGCTTGAATGTGCTCAAAGGCAGATTTTGGTGTCGCATAATCATCATATTTGGTAAATGTTTTCGTGTGGAAGGATGCCATTGATGATTATATTTATATCATTTATTATAATATAAAAGAAATGTCTTTACGCATTAAAGGTTTTCGAAATCAAATGAAAATACAAACCGGTCCTCAAGGTCCACAATACATCACTAATGAACCCATCATCGGAGGAAACAAGTTAGAGCAATTTTCAAAGTTTAGAGGAAATGTTGGTCCTATGAATCCAATGTTGATGAATACTCAGCGACCAGCCTCCACAATGATTGAACCTTGTCGCTCGGTAAGTAGGTATGCCGAGAGAAGCTCACGTGGTTCATATCCCGATGGCGTAGGTTATAAGTCATATCTTATTACAAATAAGACGCCAATAAACGCGCAATCGGTAGTTTTCTATAGACCGTTATATCATCCTCAAATTAAGAATTTGCAACATCCTATACAATCTAGTTTAGGTGGTATCACAATATAAGAAATGATAAGTAAATTTCATTTGTTTTATTTTCTTTTGATTACTATATAGAATGCCCAAGAAAGGTGAACCATTGTCCGATGAGCATAAGGAGATTTTGGCAAAGGCCCGTGAGAAAGCGTTAGCCATTAGACGGGAGAAGAGTAAACAAAAGGCCGACATCAAATTGGCGAGCCAAATAGAAGAAAGAGAAAAGCACGAGAAAGCGCAACAAATCATTTCAAAAGCCGTCACAAAAGAAGAGCCTATCACGTCTGAAGACATCGAAGAGTCCAAACATAATAGTGACAATGATGTCAAAAATGAAATAAAGTTAACTAAGTCAAAGCCAAAGAAGACAAAACCAAAAAAGAAAATTGTATATGTTGAAGAGTCAAGTGAATCGGAACAAGAAGAAGTTATTGTAAAAAGAAAGAAGAAAGGGAATAATTCTAAAAATGATTCTAAAGATGATGAAGTGATGAGTGAACGTGACAAATTGTACTTACTAGCCAAGAAATCATTGTTAGGTCTGAATTATTCATAAAGAAAAAAGGGAGGTGGGAGGTGGGAGGTTGGCTTTTTCAGAAAGTATTCTATAGATATCATCTACAATCAGTCATTGTATACACATATAAAAAAGTTTTCAAAAACTAAGACCTCCCACCGCCCAACCTCCCTTTTTTTGCGATGTGATAGTAAGATAAACCAATTTAAGAAAATGAATATTTATAATAATAAGATGTGCAAACTACCAATAAAAAATCCACTTAAAGAACAAGATGATAGTAAAGTAGAAAAACACAATATGGATAAACACATTACTTATGATTTCAAAGCACCACAAGTGATTCAAGAATTTTACTATGATGATACTATTTTGAAAACTATTTCAAATATTGACAAGGAGAATGATTTGGTATCAAAGAATGACATTGATAGATGTAAACTAATGTTGAAAATGGGTGCCAAAGAACACACATTCAAAACAAAGAAATATGGCTATGGTCGTATGTATGAGCACACAAAGAAATTGGGAAGCTACTCATTTCAACAATTGAATAAAAAGATATTGAGACACGTGTTGAACAACAATATAAACGAATGTGATATTGAAAATTGTGCTCCGACAATTTTGTATCAATTGTGTCAAAAATACCTAAGATGTGAGACAAAATTACTACCACTCAAGGCCTACATCGCTCATAGGGACTTACAATTGAAAAAGATTGAAGAGGTATACAACGTCACACAAAAGGAGGCAAAAGATCTTATGATTATTATAACGTTTGGTGGGACATTTGAAACTTGGGTAGCAAAATACAAACAAGAATTAAAGTCGCCGTTGCCATTTATCAAAGCATATATGACCTTGATGAAGTATGTAGCGGTCAACGCCGAAAATCACTTCCCAAATTATCATATAGCACAAAAGGCACACATTGAATCACAAAAAGGGAAAGAGAAAAAGAGCAATCCCGAGTTTGGTGCACTTTCCCTTTACATTCAAGAAATTGAGAAGAAGATGAACGTGGTAATGTTTAATGTCTTGCAAACTAACAATCAAATCGTAAGAGCCACCAAATTTGATGCGATTTACTTTGAAAGACAAAATAATACCAACAATGATTTTGACATTATAATGATGAATGAGATAAAACGCGTCTTGGACTTTAATGTGAAAATTAAACAAGAGCATTTGAAATTGAAAGAAGGAGACAACGAGTTTCATATCGCCTTGAAGAAGTATGTACCGGACCATATAGCTTTGCACGTGAAACACGATGATCGGTTTGGCGGGAAACGATTTGCCAAGGTGTTTTTGGAAATGAATGATGACAATGTGTTAATGACCGAAAGCGGTCTTTACATATATTGCAAGGAGAAAGGATTATGGATGAATGATGACGAAGACATTAAGAAAATGGTGTATCAAAAGTCTCAAGAATATTTTCATCATATGGATGACAATGAACTAAAGTGGGATTTGAAGAAATGCTATGGTGACTTGAGGGATGCATTGCCCGCCTTTTGCACAAAGATAAAGGAGTTCGACTTTAGTAAACAAATTGGTTATCTATTGTTCAAAAACGGTGTGCTCGATTTGAAAAACCACCGAATATTAGAAGCAAATCCCGAATTCTATTTCACCTCTATCATTGATAGGGAATATGTGTGCGACGACAAAAGTGAGATAGCCAAAGAAGTAAAGTATAAGCTATTTGACTTACCTTATAATAACGAAGAAAAAGTGAATTATGCATTGGCTACCATAGCGAGAGGCATCGCCGGTCATTATTGTGATAGAGTGCTTCCCACCATTTTGGGCAAAACAAAAAGCGGGAAAGGAACATTGACCGACTTGTTGAGAAACGCGTTAGGTGATAAAAAGGGATTCTACGGAACTTTGAACGGAGGAAATATTATTCGAAAAGCAAATGTTCAAAACGAAGAGGAAACTCAATGGAAATGGGCGAAAGCATTTCACGACAAGAGACTAACGGTTTGCAATGAGATACCTATGGTAAAAGAAACTCATCAAGGCGCGGGCTCAAGAAAGAGCTACAATGAGTGTGTCAAGATTAATGCACATACTATTAGAACCTTGATAAGTGGAGGTGATGAAATAAATGCAAGAGACCTATATAAATCTCAGGTTTCATTCTTCAATCGAAGTACAATAATCATTTTTTCAAACGACATACCTGAATTCTCCGATAATGACAAATCAATTCCCGATAGAGTAAGAGTATTTAGACAAACAAGGCATAGCAATCCCGAGTGTGAAATGGTAAACGAAGAGTTCTTTCCAAACGACCCAAACATAAAGAATTGGATTAAGGAACAAGATGTATATGATGCTTTCATTTATCTTGTATGTGATTACTACAAAAACAATTGGAAGCAAGCACCAAGTGTGCCTCAAGTGATATCGGACGAAACAATGCAAGTCGTCAACGAAGAAACAAGAGGGTTGGCGTGGGTCAAACAACACTTCAATGTATACACCGATAGCGACACGGATGAAGATGGCAATTGTTATGAAACACTCGAACATAAGACGTATGGAGATTTTAATAATCTTTTGGTAAACCATCCCACAAAGAAGGGGAAGTTTGTATTAAATATTTCCGATAAAGCAAAAAAGAAACAATTTATCGAAGAATGGTGTACACCTTTTAATACATTGTTTACAACCTATTCTAATGACAAGAACACTACCACGGTCTCAAAGGAGAATTTCACAATCGAATTGAATGAGAAAGGCTACAAGTCAATTGAGGTGAAAGAGAACAAGACTTGGGTGACTTATAAGATAGGAATAAAATTTAGAGAAAGAGAACTCTCAAGAGAACAAGTGTTTATTTAACAACTACTTCATTAAATAATAAAAAGGGAGGTTGGGTGGTGGGAGGTGTTACTTTTTGGAAAAGTTTTTTGTATGATAATAAAAACAATTCAATATTTATTTTCAATTTCTAAAATACTTTCTATAAAAGCCAACCTCCCACCTCCCACCTCCCTTTTTTTAATAAAAAAATTTCCACTTAAAGAACACTTCATAGTAAAGTAGAAATACAACAATGGCTACTTCTACTACTTTCTATCATTTGCCTTTTGACATTCAAGAGAAAATTTACACTATGGTGTATACATTGGAGCACAAAGAGAAGTTCCGAGAAGTCTTAAAGGAATTTAAGGAAATGTGTGAAGAGTATGAGGAAGATGAGAAATATATTGCTTGTGATGAGTGTTGTGAATTAATCACCGCAAAAGGGATTTATTTGAAAAAACCAAAAGAGACTCGTGAATTGGATGCCCAAGAGGATTGTGAGGTGTATTTTAATATAAATGTAATATGTCCGGCGTGTGATGAGGTGATGTGCGAAGAATGCTACAACAAAAAATGCCTTCACGAGATACCGGTACACAACCTTGAAGAATGTAGCGAAACACCTTACTTAAGTCTAACAAATCCATTTATACACAAACATACCCTTATGTTTACAAATAAATATGGTGGGAGATGCTAGTTTTGAAAGGCTTTTCTTGTAGATGTAAGCCAACAAAAAAAGGGAGGTTGGGTGGTGGGAGGTGTTACTTTTTGGAAAAGTTTTTTATATGACGATAAAAACAATTCAATATTTATGTTGGATTTCTAAAATACTTTCTATAAAAGCCAACCTCCCACCTCCCACCTCCCTTTTTTAATGAAAATTTTCCACTTAAAGAGCAAGACTTCATTGAGTAAACAAGTCATTATGACTACTTCCTCTAATACTTATAAATATGATCATCTTGATAATATTAACTTGAAGCATCAAAATCAAATGAAAGAAGTATTACAAGAATTAAAAGGATTGGACATATTTCCATTCAAGGTGAAAAAGCATTGGAAATTTGATTTCACTATCCATAAAAATAAAGACAAAATGATTCTTTGTGATTACCACGAATCCTTTCATAGATTGTTACGTGGACATTATTGGCAACAAGGAAATTATGAACACAATGTGGATGATACAAGTGTGCTCCATTATATTGGTGCCAAAATGCCTTTGCTCCAAAGATTGTGCTATATGAATAACATAAAGCCACATAAAACAAGAATAGGTACGATTCAATTACTTATGCAACTTTAATTAAATAATCTAAGAACATTTTATAATATACCCATTCTATATATTTGAATTAGAATCAGTATTAACTAAATCTCTTTGACATTTCCAACAAGGAGTTTCTATATACTTACATCGACTCATTCTTATGCCGGCAAATATACTCGCAATAATCATCACCATTACATTTCCGAACGTTTGAAAATCGCAAGAGTTGTTGAGTATGTCCATATTATAGGCTAACAAATAATTATTTAGAACGTTTGTGGTAGGACGGTTTATGCCATAACATATTTTTATATAACTTTGTGCTTTTGCGCTTTTTTCTACATTTATTGCAAACCATCTTGTTATATATTATATTCGCACAAAAAAAATTAAAGTATAGAACCTCTGATTCTTTTTGCAATTTGCATTTGTTGTTTGATATATGGACGTGCTTCAAGCGAATATATTGTCTTAGCCACGGCTTTGGCTTGGGCATTCGGCATAGTGGCATAATCTGGTCGTAAAGGCGCTTTAATCTTGTTTATTTGAGTCTTTTTAACTTTGATTGGTTTCGGTTTAATCAGTGTTGAACGCTTTTGTTGCTTACTTTCTTTATACTCTTTAGCACACGAGCGTAGTTTTGCATTCCACTCAGCTCTTGTCATTTATAATATATATATAATATAATAATAATAATATGCAACGTTCAACATTAACCAAACAAAAAAATGCTGCTCTATGTAAGCAAATGGAAGCAGCGGCATTCGGTCTTACTCCCGTAAGTTACGAAAAAATGATGAAAGAAACACAAAAATTTGCCAAAAAGTCGGGTGGGTATAGTTCATCGATACCTAATTTCAACGATGTAATATTTATTAACGGTAAACCAATCATAGATTATGCAGAAGTGAAATTCAATCCACTATTGGAAAACAACAAACATTTTGTCTTAAACAAGATTGACAATATGTCGCCAATAGAACGTCAAGCATTATTTGAAGATTTCAAAGGGAAAGCAGAATTGAGAAATTTGGACGCGATAGAAAAAGTAATTACAACGCCATCAAATGGTAGAAGTTGGATTAAGCAACACGGCTTTGAAGACGAATTTCGAAAATTTTTAAAGATGTCACCTGATTTTCAAGCATTATATGAGCCATCTAAAGTGTCCACCCGATCGTCGTCATCAAGTCCCGGCATAATGAAAAAATCGGGAAAAGGAATTACGGACCAATTGCAACTCGATGCGATAATTTCATTTGCGGCTCAACATACCGACCTTCTCAATCAAGGCGTTGTTCATTTTCAACATCCAATTGTGTCCGCTTATGGTTTATCTGGCGATGCCGACAGTGCTCAATTTACCGATTTTCTAAAATCGGAGGCAATGTTAAATAGAGCAATGCCCGAAAGGCGATATCAAATCAAACCTATGAGTAGTGGCACCGTAAATTATCCATCCGTGTCAACATTTATGCCTCCTTATAGTGGTTATCCGTCAACGTCTAGCTCTCCCGGAAATTCGTCGGTGTATTCTATGTCGTCAATGATACAACCACCAACTCCGTAATCGTATGAATTATCTACAAATACTATAATAAGAATGACAAGCTGTTATGAAAATCCCGACCAAGGTAAATGTCAAAAATCATTTGGCGCTTTTAATTATCGAACATTGGATAATACATTTGTGTCCAAAACGAAAAGAAATGCAGAAAATGAGATTACAAAGCAAAGACCTGAAATAACTATTACCGGAAACAAAAGTAAAGATGTCCGAGTCGTGCCCGGAATCACTAATAAGCCAAAATATGACATAGATACCTTAAAGCCGATAACCTCGACACGTTTGAGTAAAGTAGATAAAGCTCATAATCAATTTCTAAAAACAAAATACGGCAAATTGCTTGAGGAAATGACAAAAGAAACCTCGTTAGGTCAACGTATTATAGGCAAAAACACTATCACTAAAGATGACGAGAGGATGGCTCAAATGGCTAGAGCGAGTGAGCTTTCGTATGCATATGCATTTAAGAAGGAAAGCCCACAACGTTTTCAAAATGCAATGTTGGATTTGCCGAGTTACAACTTGGATAAAGACTTGTCGGATAGAAATGCGATTGTTTTAAAACACAAGTTAAGAGATGAGGTTGTTATTGCACAACGAGGAAGTGATGTGTCGGGTTTAAAAGATGCCGATGTCTTGATCAGTGACCCACAACGTATCCCGTTAGCATACGAGGATTGGTTCGATGTGAATCTAAAAACTCTTATCGGAAAACAACGAGAAACGGGTAGATATAAGCAAGCTGAGAGTCGTTTAATAGATGTATTAAATGCATATCCAACTAGCAATGTGGCGTTAACGGGGCATAGCTTAGGCGGCGGTGTACAAAATTATCTAATGGAAAAGTATGCATCTAAAGAATCTAGAATAAAAGAGGCTCATTTATTCAATCCCGCAATAAACCCATTTCAAAAACCTGTGGGTAACGTTCCAAATGATAGAATTCATAACATATACGGCGTCGAAGGTGACTTGGTATCAATGGGCGCAAGACGTTTAAAGCACAAGGATGCTACATATGATGTCAAATATGTCTTACCTAAACCAAGCACGGAAAGTGAAATAAGCGAACTACACGATATCAACCAATTCTATACTCCCAAAAACATAGAATCGGAAAGGGTATCGCCGTTAAGAGCTCGCCTCGGCTTGGCAAGAATCGCATCAAAATCATTAGATGCGGGTCTTTATGGGTTAGCGGTGTATGATGCCTACTATTCAGCCAAAGAAGATGAAAGTCCGCAAGATTATGCAAATCGTGTCTCGGAAGATTTGAATCCCGATATCTTAGCAAATATAGACCCAGATTTTAGGTATACATCGAAGAATGCACCCGATGAGCTTCAAGGTTTTGCAAATTGGTTGTTTTACATTCCACGCAACAAAGACAAAAAGAGGCAACGAGCATTTGAAGATAGACATTGGCATTCAAATTATGATTACCAAAAGCAAGGAATTCGTAAAGATGAATTTGACGATAACGTAATTTATGTACACGGCGTCAAATTTGTGGATTCGTCAAAAACGCCAATACCTGCAAATAATTCGCAACGGCAACAAGCAAATATACCTCGAACACGAGAAATGGAGCAAATTCCGAATATGGTTTGATGAATGCATATATTATATATTTTATATATTATAATAATTATAGATGTCGGCCTTTTCACTTGGAAGTACGGCGGTTGTTAGTGACGAACTTATCTGCAAAAATCTGCAATGCACAACGTTCAATGGTGGTCCACCTCCTACGGGTGGCGGAGGAACTAGTTTGTGGACAATTGTGTCCGGTACGACAAATGACATTGAAAGAACAAATGGAAATGTAACCGTCAAAGAGGGGGATATAAATTTTCAAAATGCTACAGGATTACTAAGTGATTCTTCGGTAAATGTATACGCATTAATAAATACTAGGGGAAATGGACAGGCAGAGATTGCATTGCAAAGTGGAGATGCTGTAAGTAATCCAAATGATGTTATTATTCGTGGCGAAACGTTGAAAGTAAACACAAATTCAGGTTTATTGTTAAATGTGGATAATGACCCCGGAAAACCAGCTCTGAAATTTGATTTACCAGCCGGAACAATAGCGGATGCAATAATTTTGACGTATCAAAATGTTGCAAATGGAGCCGCTTTCATTGGCGGCGGAGATGCTATGATAATAAGAGCAGATGGTCGTTGCTTTTTTCAACAATTTGTAGCGGAGAATGATTATGACGACCTGGATGCTAATAATCGGTATACCTCGGGAAGTCTCAATCCTTTACGCACCAAGGGAAGTTGCACCATTGCAAAAAATCTGAATATAGGGCAAGGTTTGTTTGTAAATCCAGCTAGTATGCCACTTGAAGCTGCCGCAGCCGTTGGACAGTTTTATATAGAAGAAGATCCGCCGGGTGGTGGTAAATGGACTGTGAAATACAAAAAGACTTAGCCCGATATAAAAAAATCTTAGGTTTATAATATATAGATATGTCCGCATTTTGCTTAGGAGAAGACGCATTCATAAAAAATCTAGATGTAAATTCATTGACTAAAGATGGAACACCTGTCGTAGGTATAAGTGACCCATTGGTAGTCAATACGGTTGAATGTCAAACGCTAGGCTCGATTGAAAATCCACTTCAAACGATGCACATCGGTAGCGATATTCGGTATCAAAATGATATTAAGTGGATTGACACACAAGACCCAACACTCGAGCGTGAACAAATGTCTTTATTGACAGATGGCTCACTGAAAGTTCACACTTCGATAAAATTCAATGATTTTGTATTAAACAACCCAGTCTCCAAATCACGATTTTCAGCGGGGCTCGATGACCTTGACAGCTCTTTCGAGATTAAGTCGTTAGACCCGGTCGAACAAACAAGAGTTAAAATCGGCGAAACAGGGTTGAATGAAATCTCTTGCCTCCAAACGGTTGTTAATATCGAGCCGTTTGGCGGTGGGGTATTGATAAACGACGGTCCACTCGTGCTCAATACAGGTGATATTACATTAACCTCCGGTAAATACCGTGGGGACGGTAGTCTTTTAAGCAATTTGCCATCTGGTGCGAATCAGAATCTCCAATCAGTTACTGACCTGGGTAGTACGACTACAAATAGTATTACGGCATCTGCATTTGTCGGTGATGGCTCAGGTTTAATAAATCTCCCCGTCCAACCTGATACATCTACACTTCAAGATGTGACCACTAGAGGGGCTACAACTAGTGTTGCCGATGTTTCATACACAGGTACAGGCACGATGATTATTAATCAAGAGAAACTTAGTGGAAATAATCTTAGAATTGAATCAGGTTCGGGCGGTTTGGGTAAAGTATCAATCGGAGAGCAAACTCAAGGATACACAAACGCCGACCATATGGGTGAACGTTCCATCGCTATTGGTCGTAATGCATTATCCATAAATAATACAACTTCCAATGATACGATTGCTATTGGTTCGGGAGCAGCTAACAATAATTGTGGTAGCTTTGCAGTTTGTATCGGCGACGACTGTGGTCAGAATAATTGTAAAGACGAAGCAATTAATATTGGAAAATATGCAGGAGAATTTTCAGCCGGCGAAAATTCTTTAAATATTGGTGCGTTAGCTGGACAAAACTCTACTCAAAGTGGAGTGAACACCGATAACACAATTGTTTTGAACGCAAGCGGAATTGAATTGAATGCCGGTGTGGCAAGTAGTTGTTATATTCGACCTATTAGGGCTAGTCCAGATGTGGGTTCAGAAAGTTTGCAATTGTATTATGATTCAGCATCAAATGAAGTTAGAAGTGGCGCGGTACTTCAAGGCTCCATAGGTACGCTCGCACAAGTGGTCGCAAACGGGGACACCGCTTCAAACATAAATCTTAGTGGAGACCTAGATGCAGCGGGTATCATTCTATCCAATTCATTAAATTACGCTTATCCAAGTTCAACCAACTCACTCACACTAACGGGTGTTCCTTTGACACTTATCACGAAAGCATATGCGCATACGACTCTTCCAGCAAATCCGTTGAGATTTACGGGCGATGTATTTACATTTGTTAATAACACCGCCGATACGATTACAGCTTCGACTATTGTTATGTTCGATGATGATGGAATAAACACCGTGAATGGAGTTCAACCATTCAATAACTCGTATACTCAAAGTAATCAAAACTGCACCCCCATCGGTGTCTGTATTCAAGACAGTGCCGCAAGCCAATCGTGTTTCGTATTGATAGGACGTGGGTTTACTACTTGCAGAAATGCAACTGCTACGGACAACACCTACGTTAAAGGGCAACGTGTTAAATGCATAGTAAGTGGTGAGATTATTAGCGCTCAAATTAGTGCAGGCGATTCGATTATTGGTACAGCTATGGAATCTAAGGTTGCCGGAGCTGGTGAAGGAGTATTAATTTGGGTCAAGCCAGATTTCAATTACTTTACTTGAGAATGAGAGTATGATTGTTGCAATAATTTTCGTTTTTGATATCGTTCACGTTGTTTGCGCTTATTTTCTTCGTGATTTTTGTAATAACTTTTCATAGTTTTTTCGCGACATTTGCAAGCATTATCCTTTTGATATTGTTGTTGATATAATTTAAACTTTGAGTTCGCACAAGTATATCTAGTATATGTGATATTCAAATCCATATATGTTACTATCTAATACACCGCCATTCTTTAAATTAATTATATACTTTTACAAAACCATTATTAAGCTTTGCACCATATTCTTCTTGCCACCATTTTGCTTTCGGTCGAAAGTGTAAATGATAGTAGTAAAGGCCAAGTTTAGATACATCATACATACTTTTTTCACATTCATAACATTCTTCGCATAGATTCGAACATTTGAATGAAAGATATTCATCGTTGGCATAACATTTTTCACAAATTGCTTTTCTACAACACCAACACCATTTGCCATTTAGATTAATAATACGCTTAATTGTCCACATTTTCATTTTCGATTCACAAATACTACATTCAAATAGATGTTCTTCATTGCCTTCATAGTTGAATGAATGTGCATCGATACTCGTAGTAAGCTCTTGCAATACATTTACAAACACTTTCTTATGCTCTTCAATTTCCAATTCATATACTTTATCAAATATTAGTTGTTGAATATGAATAGGCAATAAATCGAGATATGTTGTCATTTTCCTTGTATATCTTACTATCAAGTTCTTTAAGTGGTTTTTTTAATGTGCGTAAAATGACGGTGAATATGCTGCGTGGTCAAAACAAATCATTAGTGTGTGATTTACTTATCATTTACTTACATCTTCTTACATCTTCTTACTTTCCCATTTTTCATAAAAAGGGAGGTTGGGCGGTGGGCGGTGCTACTTTTCGGAAAAGTTTTTCATATGACAATATAATGTAATGATATATTTATGTGAATTCTAAAATACTTTTTGAAATTACCCAACCTCCACCTCCCACCTCCCTTTTCTACTTTTTTTTTGTTAAAAAATGATAGATATATTAATAGACTACGCCATTCCGCACACCGATTATTTTTAATATTAATTTTTCATTTTTATTGAATTTATTTTTCATTTTTTGAATTTATTTTTCATTTTTATTGAATTTACTTTTCATTTTTATCGAATTTATTTTTTCATTTTCATTAAATCTATTTTTTTAAAAAAAGGGGAGGTTGGGTGGTGGGAGGTGCTACTGTTTGAAAACTTTTTTATAATGAAAATGAAATATATTAGATTATTTATTTAATTTCTAAAATACTTTCTGAAAACGGCAACCTCCCACCTCCCACCTCCCTTTTTAAATTTTATTAAATGAAAAAAATATATGTATATATAAATATAGTAATTTAAGGCCGCGCCGTTTCTTATAGCACGCCCATATTTAACACATAAGACATATTCAAATTCCACAGTCACCGGCACCGGCGGCGGCGTAGCCGCCACTATGACACATTCTGACGTAATTCTGACATAATTCTGATATAATTCTGCCAAACCTAAACCCTAAACCCTGAATTCACACAAAAATTAGGGGGGTCACGATAGGGGGGCCTCCACGGCCGATTAAAACGGCCAAAACTGATTTTCAGACCCCCTGGCGGCCCTTACAGACCCCCGCTGACACCCCTGTCATAATTTAATATCAAATATGACAGATAGTCAAAGTTAGTCATAGTTAACCAATGATAGTTAAACATTAGAGTACGGTTTACGCCCTCCCGAATCTGGAATTCACGGCCGTGAATATTAATTTCACGGCCGTGAATATTAAATTCACGGCCGTGAATATTTCACTGCACGTATGTATACCCCACACTGTTTGCGAGTAAATTAGATTGGGAAAACATTTTCCAACGTTCGTAATGCACATAGATATATCATTTAGACTCTTAGGTAGGAGTTTTTTGAGCTCTTGACTGAGCCGATCCGTGGCCGCATCAGCTCAGTTTGCAGTCGCGACTGCGAGCTAAGCTGAGAGGCCCTTATAACTTTCATGCACATCGCATCAAAACTCAAACAGCGGAGGGGTTCTCGTGCGTTCTAGCGCACGATACTTGGCACCAATATTGCTAACAGCAATATTGGTGCACCCTCAAACGCACAACCTCTGATGTAAGCTATGCGCAAAACGCGTGCTACACATAATGGGTTTGGGTACATGCAAACCCAAACCCAAACATGCCAAACAGCAAAGGGCTTCCCGTGAGTTCCAGCGCACGTAACTTTGCAAAAGTATCACTAAGATATATATCTTTTAGTTGCCAAAGGCCTAAGGCCTCAAAAGCCTTGTGCACGAAGCCATCAATTTATTTCTTTGGAGATTTATTGGGTTTGTGTTCGAGTTTACCCAAACCCAATACATGCCAAACTGAATAGCAATTCCCGTGCGTTATAGCGCGCGAAACTATGCACACATATTTACAAGACACATATCTTTCAGTTCTCAGAAGCTCAAGGTTTGAGATAACTTGTTGGCAAAACCATCAATTTATTTCTTTGGCAGATCTATTGGGCTTGGGTTCGAATGTTTCCAAACCCAATACATGCTAAACAGCGAAGGGCTTCCCGTGCGTTCTAGCGCACGTAACTGCGTAGAAATATTGCCAAGATAATTATCTTTGATATATTCGAAGCACAAGATCTAAGAAAGTCTGTGCGCAAAATGGTATTACTATTTCTTTGACACAGATTTTAGCGTGATATACAAACTCATAAATCTGGGTCAAAGAAATAATATGTTAACTTCGCGCACAAGCTATCGCAAAACTTGCACTTCAGGAAAGTGAAATATATGCATCTTATCATTATATTTTGCAAAGTTACGTGCGCTGGAACTCACGGGAAGCCCTTCGCTGTTTGGCATGTTTGGGTTTGGGTTTCAAACCCAAAAGGCATCATGCCAGCACGCGGCCGTCTTTAATATACTCAACGGCTTGCCATATGCTCTTGAGGGTGCACTGATATTGATATGAACAATATCACTGCCAAGTTTCGTGAGAAGATTCTCACGAAAACCCCTATTATGCAAAGCCGCAAGTGGTTGAAACCATCTCACACCGCACCAACTTAGCTGGCAGTCGCGAAGGCTAAGCTGATGCGGTTGCGGATGGGGCCAATCGATAGCTCAAACGAAAGGTATTCACCTAATGAATACAAACGCTTTAGAATCGAATGGTGGAAAAAATTATGTTTCATGCTACATGCAAAAAATTGTTTAGAAGAAGGGGGTGTGCCAGACGCAAAATATTGCACACGCTGAACCGCTTGCGCTTGTACCTCCGGGTAACCGAGTACGCTAGTCAAACTGCTTGATTTTTTTTTTTTTGGCGCTCGATTGAATTAATTAATGGTTACATGTGACATATCATCTATTCCCCAAAAACAGATTGAAATTTCTATTCCCCATTTTGCACTTTTCTATTCCTCGATAACCTTTTTTCCCTGAGGTCGGCGGGGTCGAGGTCAGTAGCGTCTTCCTCCCCAGCGTCCTGCACGGCGTTAAGTCTGGAGGACGAGCGACCATTCCTCCAGGCAGGACTTCGGTTCGCAGGTGCAGAGACGGGAGAGGTTCGCGCTGCGGTCAGAGCTTCACTGCGCTCCAATTTGGTGGCCACAGTGATGATATGCTGCAGCGCGGTGGATCCGGGATGATTGCTTTCCCAATCCGCTGGACTTTGCAGATCCAACCGATCCTCAATAAGGCGATCCATCACCGCTTGCTTCAGTCGCAGTCCAGACCAGAACTGATATAATAGCTGCTGCTGGCTGATGGCGTGGCAGTTGGGCATGGCGTCTGCCAATAACTGCACTACTTCGTGCCAGGATACCAGACGAGTGGCGAACAAACGCGCAGTTTCTTCTCGTCGCTGCGCCATGCGCATCACGGTCCCCGCTAGTCCTACCAGCGCGATGTCATCCAGTACGCTCCTGGCTACGTCGGCCAGGAAAGGCGCCAAAGTGGCGTAACGCCGGTTCCAGGCCTCCGAGTTCAACATACCACCTTGCTTGAGAAAAGTTAGGGATCACGGCTGTAGTTTGCGTTGCGCCACTTCCTTCAAGATCTCCGGCATGGTGATCATGGTCAGGTCTAGGCGATAAGCACTCATGCGACCCAGGGCGAAGGTGACTACGCCCATTGACAGAAAATTGACCAGCGCTTCAGAAAAAGGTGGAAGCGCGGCAATATCAGCGTCGGTGGTGATTAGTTCAGCGGAGGAGGGGTACATAGGAATGTCTCTGATCAGCTTGAGCACATCAGCCACTGTCTTGGATTCTCGGTAGACATCACTTGGGGAAGCCGCTCCCATAAGATCGTGGTGCCCTGGGAATTGAGAAAGGCGCTGGTCCACTGGCAGGAGTCCCGGGGCCGCTGGCAAGGAATTTCCAGGCGATCTGTACTCTGCTGCGCTGGGAACACCAGAGGGAAACCGGTTGACGCCCAGTCTAGCCGGTACTGTGGCGGGAGTTGGTTGGTTGCCAGCCGCCATTCCTCGAAACAAGTACGCCTCGGAAGATGAAAATGCTGCCCAAATTTGGAGTCCCAGGGGGTCAAATTCTGTCAACTCGGACTCTAAGGCATTTTCCGCGATGGTCACCCATGATTACAAGGGCAGGCGTCTCTGCTGAGTTCCAGTACGGCTTTCCGCGCAACGCCGCGCTTCATCCACTTGCGTTTTCTCCACTTCCAGAGTGAAAGCGTCACTGTCCTCAATCTCAGTCAGGCGCACAGGAGTATGCACTGACCCATGCTGCGCCAGGTCTTGGATATCCACTCCGATGTGCCGCATAGTCATCCAAATCCGATTGGTATCGGTTATGAAGTGACTGGCGCTTCCAGGCATGGTTGGCAGTCGGTAAGAGTATTGTGCCTCAGCGCCGTGGCTGACAGTAACTGCGGAGGAAGAGGACAGGTGATTTCTCAACCAGAAGGAGGCTCCTTCTAAAGTCCATAGCAACACGTCTAGACGCCTGTGTCGTGGTTCACCATTGTCTGAAGGCGGGGGCGAGTTTCCTGGTGACGGTTGATCAGGCTCAGCGGAGTCAGAAGGCGATGAGCCGGTAGCCGGTGGATCTGGCTGAAATGGTGCCGGCGCCGGATGAGCCGGTACCGGAGCCGGTTGAGCCGGTGCTGGAGCCGGTTGAGCCGGTGCGGGAACCGGTTGAGCCGGTGCTGGTACCAGCCAGGGACCTGATCCAGCTGCTGGCGCCGGTGCACCTGGTAAACCGCTCGCCCATCCTAAGGTGTGCTGGTAGAGCGTCATAGGTGGAGCGCCCACTGCTGGTAGAACCGAAGTCAGATGCGGATAGTGTTGGAGCACTTGCTGATGCAGATTTTGCATGTACTCTGATACCTCTAACATCACCTGATTCTGCATTAGGGATTGATGCTGAGAGTTCAGTGCGGGGACAGAGGTATCTGAGGGCGTTCTGGCTGAGGCGGGGTCAGAGAAGAGTGCTCTGCGCTGTTCTGCCAGGCGCTGCTGGTTCTGTTCCCATCTCTGATGGCGCCTCTCCCGGCGAGAAAGCTGGTTCACTGAGTCTGAGTTCAGAGGTAAGTTTCTGACTGGAATTCTGCTGAGGACATCTGCTTGAGAAGAGGGTTCGATGACTGGTAGGTTGCGGTTAAGATGCGGCTGGTAGGCTGCGAGTCCAATGCTACGCCTGAGTGCGAGGTCTGCGTAACTGACTGAGCTGACTGGCTGCTCCGTAGTTGTTGAGGTCAGCGAGGTAGTCAAAGCTCTGGACTCGCGGTTCAACAGGGACTCGGGCATATCCGTAGTTGTTGAGGTCAGCGAGGTAGTCAAAGGTCTGGACTCGCAGTTCAACAGGGACTCGAGCATATCCGTAACCGTAGCCGCCTCCGTAGTCGCCTGAGTCAGTGAGGGCGTCAGTGAAGTTGCCTCGCTGTCTATCTCGGACTCGAAAGTCACCGATAACCTTGCCATAGAGTCACCGATCACCTTAGGTTCTGTAACGGTATCGGTAATCGGTGAGGTCAGCGAATGCCCAGAACATGCTATGCTTATGTGGCGTGGGCCACCTGTCAAGCCGGAGCCACCTGTCCTCCCCGCTGCCCCCACCTCCCCGTTGCTTGTTGAGGAGGGAGTTGGATGCATTGAGTGTGCCATGGGTTCGCCAGCAGTGCTTTGGTTCATGCTTTCTGACCTCCCCGCTGCCCCCACACCCCCTTGGTTAGGGCGCGGAGTCCAGGCGAGATTCGCACCCTGCTGCTGGCGCGTTCGCCAGTTGGCCACATCGGAGCGGGAGGGAAATTGGCGAAGTCCTTGTTTCTGCTCATTCGCCTCGTTCTGCATGTCCTGCTCACATGCTGGAAGTCTGACTTCTGCCATTTCGCGCACTGCTATCGGGTCGCGAGGTGGTAAGCCAGCAGGTAGAGGTTGTCCAGCAGAAGCTGCTCCAGCCGGCTCACCCAGAGGCGCGTTCTCGCTGAAGGGCGTGGGCAGCTGGCCGTGCGGGGAGGTCATCACCGTAGCTCCAGACCAAGTGTGTGGAGTCCTGTAGGATGTCAAAGGGCTTCGCGGTCTTGGAGCTGGAGGACTCATGTCGCGCGTCCGCGGTGGGCTCCTGCGGCGCGGCGGTGGCGGGGTCCGGTCTCGAGTCCGAGGCGGGCTTCGCTGGCGCGGAGCTGGAGGGCTCAGGTCGCGGCTTCCTGGCAATCGCAGGATGCCAAGGGAAGGAGAGGTCAAGTTGACATACCGCTGGGGAGTCGCCCTCATGTTTCGCCCTGCACCCGGGGTGTCAACAGTCAGCACCCTTGGTGACGCCGCTCTTGCATGACGCAGGGGCGGATTAGGGCGCGGTTTAGGTACCGTTACAGCCTCCTCCAGGGAAGGTGTCACACAAGCGGTTCCAGAGTCCAGAGCCAGAGGAGTCACGCTGTTAAACTCAGGAGCATCAGCTGACAGGGTCGACTTCTTCTTGGGTATCAGGAAGCTTGGCGCACCTGCTGCTGTCGCAGCCTGTGGCGGCTGACCCGGAGAGGGCGCCTTGTAGGTGCCCTTCGCCCCCTTGCCAGTGGTTCCAGTGGCTGCAGCACCTCTCGTGCTGCGCTGGCTGGCCTGTCGTCCCCTTGTACGCCTGGGAGTCGACGTAGGCGACGTTGGAGGTGAGCGTCCCGTGTTGGCGTTTTGCATCATGTTGAAATTAAGAGTGGAAAAGTGTAAATCTGACCGTTGGGGAAGTCAAATCTGTCCAATTTGGGCAAATTCCCCCAGAACACTCAGAAAAACATTTCATCGTAGCAGTGGAAGTCGTGGTGAACAAAGAAATATGCTTTCCAGAGTGCAATGCAGTTTTTGGTGGCCAAATTTCAAAAATTGAGTGTTGAGCGGCAGTTTGGCTAATTTCTTGGCGGCCATCCCGGAGCAATCCAGACTAATTGGCCAGGTCCCAGTGTTGGAGACTATTTTTTTCCTTCAAAGAATATAAAAAAAAATAGAAAACTATCCTTCTGGGCTCCCGTTTCCTCCTATGTAGTCTGATGGGCTCAAATTTGTCTAATTTTGCTCTGTCGTGCCGGTTGGCCATCCCAATAACAGACTATTGGGGATACGTGAACCATTATGCATGTTTTTAGACGGTGTTTTTCTGCTACTATTCTCCGTTTATAGACGACGGGTGACCTGCCACGTCATCATAACGCGCAGTGTAATGCAGACACGTGGCAGCCACGTAGGTTGCGATATGCGTTTATGCGGTACGGTATGCCTTTATTATGCTGTTTGCTATTGTGGTCCGTGTGATCATCGAGCAATCAACAGAGAGAGATCTATTTTTTGATTGGGTGTGTTCATAAACACAAGGCCCGCGTCAAAAAACGCGGCTATACAACTATCATCACACGGGTATTGTTGCATGAACGTTGTCTATTCGTTTAATTACAAGTAGGATGTTTGCTAGTCGTGTTAGTAGTGTTACTATATGGTTGCTCATAAATGTTCGATAGTGAATTTTCCGTGCCGTGCCAAATGGTCATGTTGTCTGCCGATTTGATACAAATGACTAGCTACATGATTTCAAAGTAATTGCCATCATTATTGCTCCAGACACGACAGAGAGTCGGTGGCATCTCATTGGCACATCATGGCATTTTAGTTGTCTTCAGTCTTCCATTATTCCAAACGGACCAACTCGGGATCATGCTTCTCAACGAAATAATGATACCGCAACACAAGGTTTGGGAAAACATCGGGATTTTCAATTTTGGATACGGGAGGATTGCCGGCCAACAATCCTGCATTGCACTACTGTGGGTAATCGGCCATCAATTATTTTAGCGTAGGCATCGCATGCCGCTCGTACTCGCCGATTGTACCTGGCTCGAATAAAGGGGAGAACATGTTTTAGTAACACGTATTTATGTCAACCATCGGGCAAGCTAGATGCGCATCAATCTTCTTGGAATGGTGGTAGGAGGTGGGTGGATAGTGAACGAAAGTGAGAAATGGATAGCGATGTCGCGAAAGCAAGCTTTATATAGTGTGTATGTGTGTGCCGATTTTCCAGTCTATCGGATCCCCTCCCTCAGTCAGGTCGGATCGAAGGCCCTCGTGCTCCTAGGGATTCCACTACACCACAAGCGGAGTCGCACCCCGACCAAAGAATGTATAGCGTGGGAATATATATATATGTGTGTGTGTGTGTGTGGTGAGGCACTAAGTAAACATAGGTAGCAGCATGTCACGACCTAATATAGATATGTCGCAAAAGCCATAAGTCAGCAACCAATGGTCGTAGCGTCGTACATCATAGTAGAGTGTTGCCATTACATTGCAAAGTACTTAGTATTACTTCTAGGCAAGAGATCCCGAATCGGTTCACTCTACGCCTTTCAGCCGCCGGAAAGGAATGATATAATCTATCAGCTCCCAGTATACCCCGTGCGTCTTCGTCATTCATTGCGTCCTGGCACATGAATATTTCGTAAGAACAGCGCATACACGCGAAATGTTCGTTATGGTCATTTATCGTAACAAGATACGAGCCAACATTAAACCATGTGCGGACGTTGGCAGGAAGATCACAATAATCGCATTTCATGACGAGTTTGCCTTGGGGTTTTCAGGTAGCGTTTGGGCTATGTGTGGTCAGTGGAGCTGAGTAGTGTAGAGCTGAAAAGTGAGTTGTGATGACAAGCGAGGTGAGTGCCTTTATACCTGCTCAACTAAGGCAATCGCAACTGATACAGTACTCGTCAAAAGGTGTCGTTTCGTCTTCTGGTAACAATAGACCAATATGTGGACACCATCGATCGGAATAACCATTAATCGCAGAGTCGTCCATCCATGCTTCACCCCATGCATATTCAGCGCGATATCGGGACAGAGGTGCGGCTGTACCAATTCAAAAAACAGATAAACCCGAGTTCGCCGGGTAAAGCGCCACATAGCCATTATCATAGCATGCCTGTGAGCATCGGAAACAGGGCGGTTTGCCATCGTCATCAAATTCCACTGGTGCAAATTGCATACGGGGCATGGTCGGTGCACCATCTCATGGCGGTGAATGGCATCTACATCGACACTTGCGCGATTCCGATGCACACCAAACCTGAACACTGAAGGCATCACAATGATTGTACGATTCGCAGACGGGTGCGTCGCTCAGCAGTCAGGGTTTTATCTGGATTCCCTCTATATCACACGTGCAATGAGGACTGCGTGTCTCCTGTTGTTACGGGCTCCCATCCGGTATTACAGTACGTATACGTAGGAGCTCGTC
>LGRX02011489.1:0-17473 GCA_001247695.2 Cymbomonas tetramitiformis
CCAAAGGGTGAGCAGCGGCGCTGCAGGTCGTGGGTGGGGATGGATGCGCGAGGGTGCGCGTACGGTAGATAGGTGCATAGTGTGCACGCAAGGACCATGGGACCCAGTGACAAAGGGTGCGGGGAGGCTGCTCCGCTCCGCGCCGAATCAGGCGCGTGGCGCGTGCGGCGCTCTCCCCGGCGCTGTGCCTTATCCTGCTTCATCTGCGGTTGCGAATCAGCGGCCAAAGGGTGAGCAGCGGCGCTGCAGGTCGTGGGTGGGGAGGGATGCGCGAGGGTGTGTGTACGGTAGATAGGTGCATAGCGTGCACGCAAGGAGCATAGGACCCAGGGACAAAGGGTGCGGGGAGGCTGCTCCGCTCCGCGCCGAATCGGGCGCGTGGCGCGTGCGGCGCTCTCCCCGGCGCCGTGCCTTATGCTGCTTCATCTGCGGTTGCGAATCAGCGGCCAAAGGGTGAGCAGCGGCGCTGCGAGTCGTGGGTGGGGAGGGATGGGCGAGGGTGCGCGTACGGTAGATAGGTGCATAGCGTGCACGCAAGGAGCATAGGACCCAGGGACAAAGGGTGCGGGGAGGCTGCTCCGCTCCGCGCCGAATCGGGCGCGTGGCGCGTGCGGCGCTCTCCCCGGCGCCGTGCCTTATGCTGCTTCATCTGCGGTTGCGAATCAGCGGCCAAAGGGTGAGCAGCGGCGCTGCGAGTGGTGGGTGGGGAGGGATGCGCGAGGGTGTGTGTACGGTAGATAGGTGCATAGTGTGCACGCAAGGACCATAGGACCCAGGGACAAAGCGTGCGGGGAGGCTGCTCCGCTCCGCGCCGAATCAGGCGCGTGGCGCGTGCGGCGGTCTCCCCGGCGCTGTGCCTTATGCTGCGTCATCTGCGGTTGCGAATCAGCGGCCAAAGGGTGAGCAGCGGCCAAAGAGTGGCTCTCCCCGGGCCATCGACAGGTCCATGGATACCTGGCGATGTCGGTCCCGAGCTGCGCATGCTTCCACAGCCATCGAGTGTATGCCCCTGTGACAGTGTCCGTTCGCGTGTTTTTGTAGGGCCGCTCTCGCTGCTCTCTACGCACATGGCTGCTTGTAATAGTCCCCGGCGATGGCAAGTGTTTCATATGGTCGCTAGCAGCGGCAACTACCGGCCAGTTTAGTGAGCAGGCCTTGAAGGGAACTGTGGCCGCGATGGCCAAGTCCGTGGGTTGGGGCTCTACCCAGACGGGCATTACTCCTCAACAAAAGAAATATTTGTGTGACCAACACCGGTGTCATTGGGGCTACCTGGTGAACAACACCCTGACAGTCTATGCGGAACGAGTACACAGCACGGTTCTGGTGTTGAGACTTTCGCGCGGCGGGACTCATGTTGACCTATCAGTGTCGACAACGGATCCGGATTCGTTGCTCCGGATCCAGACACAAATCAGAATTCGACCTACCGAATCCTCAATTTAAGCGGCTTCGAAAGATACAGATACGGGCAGATCCTGAAATTCTACTGGATTCGAAGCATCGAATCCTGATCCGTAAAAAATCCGTCAATTCCGACGATTCTGCGAATCTAAACCTGCCAAGTAAAAATTTGAGCCCACATCCTTTAGGGTGTTTGCCAATATGGCCCTGCTTTCCCAGATGTGCTAAGAGGATAATTCCGTGACATTTGCCCACATTTTGATTAGTGTATATCCCTTGACAATCGAAATTCATATCACAATTGATAATTTGACATTTGACTTTTCGTTCGGCAGCATGGAATATAACGGATCCACGGAGACTAATCCAGACATTTTCTGGATTTTTGAGTACGGATACAGTGACAATCCTGAAATTTCGTGTATCCGTTCGAACGAAGCCTGATTTTCGTTGGCTCCGACAGGTACAAATACAAACGGATTCAGACAAATTGCTGGATCCGAAGCGTCGAAGCCTGAAAAATTTCTGGATCCGTCCTACGAATTCGGATTGGACCCGGATCCGTTGTCGACACTGTGACCTATATAGGCGAAGGGATAGTTCGCCCTGCTTGCATAGACTTGTCGACTTGCATGGTTACGGCATTGCAGTGGAGTGGGTTCTGCCCACGCCCACGGGCACTTTTGTTGACCTGACGTGAGCGCACACCATGTGATACACTACGCCTGCGTGTTTCCAGGATACGAGTCCTCTCTTCTGGCACGTGATTTTAAACGGCACTATCAAAGACTTCGTGTATAGGATTAACAGCAAGCTTCGTTAGCGCGGTTGTCATAGAAGCATAGTAGTTACCGTCTACCATCGTGGCGTGCCGGATAATCATGAATACGTATGCTGCAGACGATGTTACTATGTAGTATCGTAAAATGAAAGTTATTATCCAGTGCGCTATGCCCTGGGCCTGTGGCCTCTGCTCAAACCAGTCCGTCCGTCCTAAGTTTCATAGAATCATGTTTCCTGTGTTTCTCTTTCCTCCCTCGTTGCATGTGGGCCTGTGGCCTCTGCTCAAACCAGTCCGTCTGTCGTAAGTTTCATATCATGCTTCCTACGGTTGCGAATCAGCGGCCAAAGGGTGAGCAGCGGCGCTGCAGGTCGTGGGTGGGGAGGGATGCGCGAGGGTGCGCGTACGGTAGATAGGTGCATAGTGTGCACGCAAGGACCATAGGACCCAGGGACCAAGGGTGCGGGGAGGCTGCTCCGCTCCGCGCCGAATCAGGCGCGTGGCGCGTGCGGCGCTCTCCCCGGCGCCGTGCCTTATGCTGCTTCATCTGCGGTTGCGAATCAGCGGCCAAAGAGTGAGCAGCGGCGCTGCGAGTGGTGGGTGGGGAGGGATGGCGGAGGGTGCGCGTACGGTAGATAGGTGCATAGCGTGCACGCAAGGACCATAGGACCCAGGGACCAAGGGTGCGGGGAGGCTGCTCCGCTCCGCGCCGAATCAGGCGCGTGGCGCGTGCGGCGCTCTCCCCGGCGCCGTGCCTTATGCTGCTTCATCTGCGGTTGCGAATCAGCGGCCAAAGGGTGAGCAGCGGCGCTGCGAGTGGTGGGTGGGGAGGGATGGCGAGGGTGCGCGTACGGTAGATAGGTGCATAGCGTGCACGCAAGGACCATAGGACCCAGGGACCAAGGGTGCGGGGAGGCTGCTCCGCTCCGCGCCGAATCAGGCGTTTGGCGCGTGTGGCGCTCTCCCCGGCGCCGTGCCTTATGCTGCTTCATCTGCGGTTGCGAATCAGCGGCCAAAGAGTGAGCAGCGGCGCTGCGAGTGGTGGGTGGGGAGGGATGGCGGAGGGTGCGCGTACGGTAGATAGGTGCAAAGCGTGCACGCAAGGAGCATAATAGGACCCAGGGACCAAGGGTGCGGGGAGGCTGCTCCGCTCCGCGCCGAATCAGGCGCGTGGCGCGTGCGGCGCTCTCCCCGGCGCTGTGCCTTATGCTGCCTCATCTGCGGTTGCGAATCAGCAGCCAAAGAGTGAGCAGCGGCGCTGCGAGTGGTGGGTGGGGAGGGATGGCGGAGGGTGCGCGTACGGTAGATAGGTGCAAAGCGTGCACGCAAGGACCATAGGACCCAGGGACCAAGGGTGCGGGGAGGCTGCTCCGCTCCGCGCCGAATCAGGCGCGTGGCGCGTGCGGCGCTCTCCCCGGCGCCGTGCCTTATGCTGCTTCATCTGCGGTTGCGAATCAGCGGCCAAAGGGTGAGCAGCGGCGCTGCGAGTGGTGAGTGGGGAGGAATGCGCGAGGGTGCGCGTACGGTAGATAGGTGCATAGCGTGCACGCAAGGAGCATAGGACCCAGGGACAAAGGGTGCGGGGAGGCTGCTCCGCTCCGCGCCGAATCAGGCGCTTGGCGCGTGTGGCGCTCTCACCGGCGCCGTGCCTTATGCTGCTTCATCTGCGGTTGCGAATCAGCGGCCAAGTGGTGAACCGCGAGTCATGGGTGGGACAGGCTTTGTGGAAGGCTGCCGTCGGACGGGCATATGACCAGGCGACCAGCGACGGCTGGCCATATGTAGGGGCTTATGTAGCGCGACGGCTGTATCCATATCCGTCAGCTTATGGACGGACATGGTATGGTGCGCAAGTGTTGTCCGCCAAGTGGGTCAACGAGGTGGGCGGCGAAGTAGAAGAATACGAAGGTCCTTGGGTCACGGGTTACGTACCGATCGTCACCTCGCCGCCGGATAGGGGTATCAATTTTTATGTTTCTGAGCGGCAGTTCATCCCTCCCGGTGCCATTGACCACGGGTTCCCAGAAGTGCATCGGGTCACCGTGCCTGCAGAAGGGCAGCCCCGGCTGCTGTATAAAGTTCGCTACCCTTGGGACGGGGACGAGGAGGAGCTGTGGCAGCATGAGGTGCTAGCTGGTGTCCTACACTTTTCGGTAGAGAAAGACCGTGGCTGCCGCATAGTGAAAACCAAGTAGTGGACAACTGGGCAAAAACATACCTCACCAACCGTAATTGATGAAGACATACGTTTATAACAGATGTATGCGTGCGTATTGTGTAGAAATATACAAATAAATAATAATAATAAACAAGAACCATGGGCGCGGGGGAGGCCGGTGTGCATGGTGGCACGGCGGCTGGTTATAGCAGGATGTTTAGGAGGAACTGCGTGACGTTACGTATGGCAAATTGACCCTAGGTCACGGGCTTGCACAGGGAGATGCAATGGAGGAGGAATACACGTGGGAGGACGTCCAGAGAATCTTTTTCCCCAGATCCGAGGAGGCGTTCTGCATAGTGTGTTTAGAGGAAGTGGATCCGGAGGATCTAGTGGACTGCGGTGGCCTAGGATGCGAGTGTAAAGAGAAATACATGCATATTTCGTGTTTTGCTATGCTTGTAGAAACCCTTGCCTCCTCGAGGTGGGTGACGTGCCCATGCTGTAGGCAGAAGTGGTTTGAGTGAACCTCTTTTCAACATGTGTGTACATTATGTGAATAGTACATTATGTACATGCTACTGAGTCTCCGCTGGCCTTTTGTTAGGTTGTTAACTTACAACTTGTTATTTGTTCTTTAAAAGTGATCATGTGGATGTTTTCGGTGTCCTTCAAAGTATCAACCTGTGGTTGCGATCGTCGCTCCGCGCCGAATCAGGCGCGTGGCGCGTGCGGTGCTCTCCCCGGCGCCGTGTTATAGGCTGCTTCATCTGCGGTTGCGAATCAGCGGCCAAAGGGTGAGCAGCGGCGCTGCGAGTCGTGGGTGGGGAGGGATGGGCGAGGGTGCGCGTACAGTAGAAAGGTGCAGGGTGCATGCAAGGACCAGAGGACCCAGGGGCAAAGGGTGCGGGGAGGCTGCTCCGCTCCGCGCCGAATCAGGCGCGTGGCGCGTGCGGCGCTCTCCCCGGCGCCGTGTTATAGGCTGCTTCATCTGCGGTTGCGAATCAGCGGCCAAAGGGTGAGCAGCGGCGCTGCGAGTCGTGGGTGGGGAGGGATGGGTGAGGGTGCGCGTACAGTAGACAGGTGCATAGTGTGCACGCAAGGACCAGAGGACCCAGGGACAAAGGGTGCGGGGAGGCTGCGCGCGATGGGGGTTGTGATCCCTATCGTTGAACGTGTAGTTTGTGGTATGCGTGGCAGCATACATGGGTCAACACGGAGAACGGGGGCTCGCTGCCTGTGCGTATTGGATGGTCGGTGACGCTTCATGAAAGCCGGTTCGTACCGGCGCCCTGGATTATCGAAGCGAAAATTGTCGGATTCAACCCAGACCACGTATGGACCGCGGCGCCCACGGAACATGATGTTCCCTCGAAGGGACGTATGATGGAGAATTTGGAGAGCGGCCCCCAAACGGTTACGTGGTCGTGCGGCTGTACCACCCGCGAAGGGAGCATTGGCTGGAGTGGCAGGAGTATGCACAAATTGTGGAATCGGAGGCGGAGTGTCCGACACACACGGATCCGTCCGACGATGACGAGGAGTATGTTAGTGAAACTAGCGAAGAAGACACCAATTAACATGCTCGGCCTGTTTGCGTACTTAACGTAATGTAATGAGATGTAACAATATTGAGCATAAATCATCTTTGTGTGTAAAACGCGTGCGTGCGTGCGTGCGTGCGTGTGCGTGTGTGTATGAGACCGCCCTGGACGGCCTGCCCTGGTGGACCTCAAAAGTCATTATGATGCAATGTCGCAAGATCTGATTATGCATGTACCCGACGGTGCTGTGTGCATGCACGGGGTGGGGACCGATTGTATCGGGGAGGCTGCTCCGCTCCGCGCCGAATCAGGCGCGTGGCGCGTGTGGCGCTCTCCCCGGCGCCGTGCCTTATGCTGCTTCATCTGCGGTTGCGAATCAGCGGCCAAAGGGTGAGCAGCGGCGCTTAAAATCGTGGGTGGGATGGGTTGGGGTATCCCGGGTGGGTCGGTGCGGGGCGCACTATGTTGGCCAGGTATCAATGGCGTGCTCTGTCATGGACGGCCATCCACATGCGGATACGCCATGTAGGGTTCTTCACGTGCAGGAAGGGCTACCCGAAGATCTGGAGGGGCTAGGCATGCACGTGGTGCCCCCTCCCATATCCTGCGGGTCCAACGGGGACTGCGTATTGGTTGACCTGGAGAAGGCGTGCCTGCTTGTCTGGGCCGCATGCTGTATGGCCACCCTTCGTATGGTGCAGAACCAGTGCGAAAGACACGGGCGCACGATTCAGGATCTGGTGAACTTGGCGGATTTCTGGACGGCGGCTATGGAAGAATTGGAATCCCCATCACCGGCTGATTCAGCGATGATGACTAAACGGTGTGAAGCTGTCGCGCTGGGGAACCGTGAGGAGAACGTCAGAAGCTCCTGGGAACGGGTACAGTCTTTTTGCAAGCTCCATCGCATCGCCGTGCGTGAAGGGGTTGACCCCACGGCACTGGGCGATGCGTTGCAGCTGCGCATACGTTTATGCCACCAGAAGGTTGAAGACTGTAAGGCGGAGTGCGCGCGGATCTCGGAAACGTTCGTGTGCGTGAAGGATTGTCCCCGCTGTACATCGCTTTTCACAGAAGCTACAGGCTTTGCGGTTGCGAATTTTCTGACGCCCTCTTCCCTGTTCAGCACGCGTGAGTGGGACCCGCGGGTCGAGCGGGACGAGCGGTGTCTCCGACCAGGGGCCAGGTATTCCGTGAAGGTGGACTGGGAGCGCGCGAAATCGGAATATCCGGGGATCTGGGGGAAGGTGCTTGAGCATCATCACGCCAGCATGCAGAAGGCGGTCCGGGTGTCAGGGGTTGGCCAGTTCTTGCTATCCCCAGCTGTCCTCCTGCGCAACCTGGGGAGCTGGGTGCAGTTGTGGCACACTGACCTCTTGCTCCGGAGCGGCGAGGAGGCAGTTTTCCCTACCCAGTTTTCCTCCGGGATGTTCCTTGACGAGCAGAGCTACACGGAACTCCTGCCTGATTCGGTAGATGGAAGGCATTGGCAGCGGTGCGAGGACGGCGCGTTCCACTTCACACTCGATCACGCAGCGTCCGGCTTTCCGTCAGCCACGCCGTTAAGGCGCGTCCATTTTGCTGGCCCGCCGGGCAGCGTCATTGTTTGGCCGGGGGACAGAACTGTGCATCGGGGGCTTTGCCCGGTTGGGGAGGTGCCTGGTGGGGGTCGCGGCCTGCGTACCGCGGCCACGATGTCCGCAATTCTCTACGGCGCCATCAGCACGGAGGCTGGAGTCCCCGCCACGCACGACGAAATCCGCGCCGAGCCGCTGGGAACGTTGTCCCAGTATGGGATGCCATGGCACTTGCAATGCCTTGCTTGCGGCGACGCAATACGGTTTGGAGGGAGCTACGGGAGCCTGCCTGAAGTATGGAGCTGCGATCTGTGTATGCATGCGGATGAAGGTGTGACCCGTTGCAGGGAACTAGCCTCCAGCAACCCGGTCTGGTGATGTGTGGCCCATGCTACGACTGGCGCAACCAGCATGCGGTTGGGGCGCCCCGAGTGGTGCACGCTTTGCACCCCTCCAGCACATGTCCCAACTTCGAAAACATGGAAGGCTGGTCAAAGATGCCACCCCCGGAGGCGCGGCTGCACGCCACTCTCAAGATGTCCGACCTCGTCCTAGCCTGGGAAGTGCTGGAAGCCTTCGTTGGGGAGGAAGCGTGGGATGCGAGGCCGGAGGCAGAGAAGGAAGAGCTTGCCCGCATCACGTGGAGAGATGGTCAGAGAGTAGATCCTCCGCGTGTCCCTGCACGCGTGGGACCGCTGACATTCGATGGGTCCGCAGACACACAGCGGACGGACACCTGTCTTCTCTACCAGCGGATGGGTGTGCATTGCCCCGGACTGCGCAGTCTGGTCTTTGGAATCCTGAAGGCGTGCAGGGCCTCAAACCTAGCAACGGTTAAGGATCGTGCGATCCCCACCAAGAACGTGGGGCACTTATTCCATTCATCTGGTGGTGCGGTGAAGGTGAATAACCAGCTGGCAGCCGTACTTGCCGACCGAGGCAGGTTGACCATGAAGTTCGCGCTGGGCGTGGCTGTGAAGCTCACGCACAACTTCAACGGCGAGTTCCCGAACTTCAGTGGGCGGGAAGATGCAAAAAAGGGGGGTCCCCAACGCAGTTTGCTGGTCCG
The DNA here is from genome assembly GCA_001247695.2 of Cymbomonas tetramitiformis. Taxonomy (NCBI): domain Eukaryota; kingdom Viridiplantae; phylum Chlorophyta; class Pyramimonadophyceae; order Pyramimonadales; family Pyramimonadaceae; genus Cymbomonas; species Cymbomonas tetramitiformis. The sequence continues at coordinate 8,534 of LGRX02011489.1, forward strand.
CTGTGACTGCTCACAGCAGGAGGGGGGTGACGAACCACGACCCGCGGTGTGGGATGGACGCTGGGAAGCGCGACCGACGGCCGCGTGCCGAAATGCTGAGGGGTCGCGATTGGCGCAGCCCGTGTGTACTCCCTGCATGGATCCCGATCGCACTGGCGCAGATGACGCAGCGACAGCTACCAGCCCCACTGGTACCGCAGAGGCGCAGCCGCGGGTGGGGCCCTCTCCCCAGACGCCAACGGCTACTGCGGACTCGGCCGCTGCGGAACCCATGGACACCCAGGCCGACCCCAAGAGTCGGCCGAACTCAGTCCCAAAAAGATGGATCCGCTTCTAACGCATGGGCTGGCGAGCCCCCACGGAGTGACGCTGCAGGAAGCTGTGTGGTATTTGCTGGACATGAAACGGCGGCAGCAGTGGACAGACGCGCACTTCAACACGTTCATGAAAATCTTGAAGATGCTGCTGGGTGGAGCAAACACCAATTTACCGGGGTCGCTCTGGCACATGCTACGCCTGATTGGTGCCGAGACCGTGTGGGACTACGCAGTGCATGTGTGTCCGAAGTATCACAGAACGTTTCCAGCAGAGACCAAGAAACCAGCGCAGGAGAAATGCGGGGTTCCCATCGCGTGGGATGCGGCGGGAGTGCCGGTCGGGTGGTGCGAGGAGGAGAGATACAGTGTGACACGTACGGCGCGGGGTGAGGTGTACCGCCCGCAGGAGTACTATTTCTACTTCCCGGTGAAACGGCTAGTCAGACGCTGGATGCGCAATGCGAAGTTTGCAAAGATGCGTGCTGATACGCAGGCGAGAGCGCCTACAAACGCATGCGTCATGACCAGCCCGCACGTGGCGCGGATCAACGAGCACAGCACGGTTGGGGGCCGGCTGCTGCAGGAAACAGAAAGCACGGATCCCATGAAACCTGGAATGGTTCGGGCTGGAATGGCTGTGGAATACGGTGAGGATGACGCACGGGCGAAGAAGCACGACAAACAGTGAGTCCAGCCGACACCCAGCACTCCTACTACAACCAAGCCCCCCCCTCCCCTTGATGTATGTTGAATGAAATGGCTGACCTGAACAGCGCTATGGTGCAAACGATGCGTTGCACGTGAGGGTGGGGACACACCACCGGGCGTAATGGTGGGAATGTGGCGCGCACGGTGCAGGGGATGGTCCACGAGGTTCGGAGCGATGCGGAGCGCGGACCTGCACCCTCGGGTACACGCCGCCACAATCTGCAACTCGAACCGTTGCGATGTGCCTTGTTACTAGAATAAGGCTAACCAGTATAACGCATGCAGGTGGTCCCCTGCTGCTGGTCTCCTTCTGCAGTGTAGGCGTATGCAAGGTGCACTGCGTCCCGCCTTGCGTGCCGTAGGTTGTACACCTGCTAGCGTGTCTGGCTGCGAAGGCTTCCCGGTGATTGAGGAAGGGAGGACTGACGGTGCATCCATGCGGGTGTTCGCAGGATCGGGTTAGGATGGAATTTACCGGGCTCGTAATTGTGGTTCCGGGCCCTAGGCAGCACTGGAAGAACAATGACGTGATCCAAGAGCGCCTCGTGAAGGAGCTCAAGGAGTTACGCGACGGGCACGCTGACGACAAAGGCACGCCGTTCCGAGTATACGATGGTTACTTTGGCAAGTGGCATGATAAGTTCAGTGTGTTTCTGGTGCTGTGCTACTGTGACACCGTTGCGCGGAACGATCTGGGAAGGTTCGCTCCGGTGGCTGCCAGACGCAACGATTACCTGAGCCTGTGGGAGGGCACCCCCGGACCAACTGGTGGGATGTATTGCCTAGGCTATGCCAAGCCTATCGCACAAAGCTATTTACCGGACGGGGAGACGGTTATGCCTGGGACCCGTCGGTGCTATTAACCCAGGAGGATCACGAGGAACTAGTCAAGCTAACCCAGGAGGGCGCTGATCCCATGCGGACCGGGCGCTACGGTAAGGGTCCCCTGGAGGCCCTGGAATATTTCACCGCCATGTCGGCATACGTGCTGCCTTTCATGCACTGTATGACCTTCGGTGTCGTGAAGAGTACTGTGAAGATGTTCCGCCACAAGGTGCCCAACTGCGATGACACGTGCTACTTCAACGCCGCGCAGCTACAGCAGCTACAGAAGAACGGCAAAGGGCTGTGTGCCCCGCACGACATGCACCGTGAGTACCAGGACGTGGTGCAATATGCAGGTAGGTGTGCTGGCAGGCATGATTGCAGGAAAGCTGTTCTTCCCATGCATGCGAGATCTACGTGCATTGTGTGCATGGGCCCGCCCGTTGTATGGGTTGACCATTGATTGAATGAACGGTGCATGCATGCTGATGTCGCCCGAAACGCTTGGTTTGTTTGCAGGGAACTACACTATGGAGGACTGGCTCAACTTCATTTTGATATTCAGCCCGCTGGTATTCATGGACGTCCTGGAGAGTCTCAACCGAGAGTTGGACAGGGCTTGGTGGAAGCTGAGGGAGGCTGTGATATATTTCATCCGGCAGGTGTGCGCCGGCACAATCGAAGACCGCGCAGAGGCTCGCGCACAAGCGGAGCTGCGTATGAGGGAGTTCGCTGTCATTATTGAGAACGAGTGCCCTATGAACATGCTGACGCTGAATCTACGCCTAGCCGTGGTACACTTGTGCAAGCAAGAGGAGAAGGTAGGCGTTGTCAGCTCCAACATCGAGCTATGGGTGGAGCGCCTGTTGGGGGAGGCGAAGGGGGTGGTGCCGGAGCCGGTGGGGGGAAGGCCATCGATTCATGCATCGGTAACGCCTACTTGCTGAAAGACCGTGTAGATGACATGGCCCACTTGTACCCCGGGATCCGGTTCCTTCCAGACTATGTCGCGCACTCGGTGAAAGAGGACGGCCCGGGTTTCCGCGATGACCCGGGGCTCGCGTGTCACTTCATGGATGTCGGTCATCACATCATCCGCGGTGGCGTGGCTGTATCCGCGCTAAGCGCCGATGCGGAAGGAAGGCTGCTGCCGGGCCTGGCGGCTTCCTTGCGTGCTATGCACGGTGAGCGATACGAGCTAGAACGGGACGCCTTGGACGTCCTATGTTTTCCACGAATGCGGCACGGCGACGAGGACTTCACGTCCACGATGTACACCAGGGCAGTAACCAGAATCTCCTACAACGTAGCCTTAGCATCCTCTGAAGCCGATGCATTTGAATACGGCCGCGTGGAAGCTTACTATCTGATCTGGGACCCGGCCACACATTGCGCTGTGTGCCGTCTAGCCATGGTGACGGCATACCCGACTATCAAAAACGCGCGCATGAACAGCCGTGCCGTCTTTGTCTTGAACGAGGATGCCAAACATACCCTGCTGATGCCGGCGTCACGCCTTGAGACCAAGTGTATCTGCCACCGTCCTCCGGGATTTAAAATCCCCCTCCACGCCATCTACCTTTGGCCAGGAATGAAATCTGCACGATGCTCAAGACCTTAGCAACGGCAAGCTAGAAACCAGCAGCATGCGTCCTTCCTTCATTCCTCTCTCCTTATTGCTTCTAGTGTGACCTTACTTGCAAAGCCCAGGACGGGGCCGGGACTTGCCAAGCCACATACTTACCTACCTAGCATATCTGGTAACAGTTATGTAACATTCCATGCCTGATTGCCACGTGGACTAATCTTGCACACGTGTCCGTATCACAGTGCATCCTGCCTGCCACGTGTCCAACCGTGGTCATACCGTGGTAAATTTACCGGTCATATGTGGTAATTTTACCATTGGGGGTCAATTTACCGGTCATATGTGGTAATTTTACCATTGGGGGCCAATTTACCGGTCGTAGGGGGGTACCATGGTAAATTATATACAGCAATGGTAAACAATAATATATAATTACCGCGCTATAAGTAAATGTGGTAAAATCGTGGAAACAAAAACGCCTACTGACCAATAGGAAATTACCCACGGGATTTATATCGCCACTATTAGTATAATGGCGGTAAACCACCAATTTACCACATTTTACCACCAGTTTACCACATTTTACCACCAGTTTACCGCGTTTATTTCTCAGTGTGATGGGTAGCGTAAAAAATGACTGGATTCCAACCACACCACAGTGACATTTTCGGATTTTGTATACCCAGGCTACTTGCCTACTTCAACCGATGTTTTGAGGGCGAAGATGACCTCCGATCATTTTTTGATAAGACACTGCAGAAAGAGCAGCTCGCGAACATGACAACACGGGTCTCCGAATTTTCACAGGACCTTCGTGGAGGTAGCTAGCGTGAGAAACATCTCGGTCCTATTACAAGGACTGGCCATTTTAATTAATTTTAATTGATTTCACCCCCACCCGTTTAACCCTCTTAATCACATACCAACATTTAGTGGTATGTGTAACGTAGATTAAAAACAATTACTTTGACACCCAATAATGGTCTCCAAGCGCTCACATATCAAATATATCGATAGCACACGCCTCCACCATGTTTTCCCCTCCGGTCCTTGTAACAGGACTGGCAATATGGGCAGTAGCCACATATGCCTGACTTATTTATTCGTCTAATAAGGCTTCTCTTTCCGGACAATAAAGACCCATGTCAAGTAGAAAATAACGATTCTTTTGGTGTCAGCGCACCTCCAATTAATTACTCGGACCCAATGTTGACTTTCTCCCATTTTTTGTGCACCGCAGGCGAATTTTCCCTCGATCTTAACCGACTTTCGCCAGATTTTTGCATATTTTCACACATATCCGGGTCGGTGGAGCATTTCCCCTATGCATCGTCGGGTCTACTGCCCAGCCAGATTAGTCGCCATGCGCCGAGTTTTACCTCCGGCATTGCCGACGGTTTTAGGCATTATTTTCTACTAGGGATCCAAACCTTATCCACACCGTACGTTTGCCAAATCTAAAGATTGCTTATAAATCAGCATAACGTGGGAATAGTAAAATGCATGCCAACATTTCAAATTTCCTACTATTCGATACAATTTTCAATAAGTCCGCCGTAGGCCCGGATCACATCACACCATTGTAAGCTCGACCTGTCCCCGATAAATCCACCTGGACAACAAACCACTCCTAAATCCATAGGCCCACCGTAGGTCCGGGGCTTTCCAGCGGTGGTGTGGCCATACTAGAATTGTTAGGCCCACAGGTCCGGAGGAGAATTGCTCGTAGGTCCGCGATAGGCCCGAGGTCAATTTTCGGGACGCTCGTAGGTCCGGGGCCGGCCCCCAACGCCTTGACAACAGCACTGCCACCGACACCTGAGACATGCGAGTTCAGGCGGCGGGATGTCCTCACCGTCTGAAGAGTCGTCCAAGAGCTCGGTGGTGTCGGTGCACGTATCGCCCATGTAGTTGACAGCGACGGACGGCGCCAGTTCGGACTTGATGTTCTTCTCGCTCGGGGAAGGCGGTGAAGAACCTGTCGGCGAAAGGGGCGGTGCCGTCGAAGTTGTAATTAACAGTTGGCAGCAGCCCGTCGTCGTAGGCCTCGATGTCGCAGCCGGTGTCACTGGCGAGCGGCGGTGGCGATGGCGCGGTCGAAAGGTGATGTGCCGCAACGGGCGCGCTCTCCGTAGCACCACCAGCCACGAAGAAGCTGGACATGTGCTCCACGGGCTGGCAGTAGGCGACGTACTCCTCGATGGCGTCGGGTACCCGCTCCTCGTTGGCAAAGAAGGAGTAGGCGGAGACGGTGTCGTAAAGCTCCGGCGTGCCCCCCGCAAGATAGCAGACGGCGTCGAAACGAGCGGCGTCGTCGCTCTCCATGGCGCTCTGGAATAGCGTGGCGAAGATGTCGTGCTCGTTGTCCGCGATGCTGAAGCCGTGTGCCTCAATAATATGTCCACGCGGCCCGCCGTTCGGGCAGTCGCGGTGCCAGTGCTTCTCCGCCGTAGCGGAGCATGTCGGATTACCGCACAAAGGGACGAACGTACCGCTGGGCTTGTGGAAAGCCATTTTCCTCGAAGGCCCCCCACGTCCACGTGATTGCGAGAAGTTACCGTTCTCGGCCAGCGGTGTGGCACCGAAACGGTACCCGTCACCATGTCCACCTCGTCCGATGGCGTTCTTCTTGTCGGCGCGGGTCGTGAAACCCTTCGTGTCGTCGATACGGTTGTTGAGGGACTTGATCTCCTTCTTCATGTCAAACAGCTGGTCGCGGAGCTCGGAGAAGATGGTCTTGAAGTCGCCCTCGTGCTGCTTGTCAGACAGGGCGAGGGCGGAGTACTGCTCTCCAGACGATGGGATGTGCGCGGTGCTCCCGTTCTGGGCGTAACACTCACGAGTCCATTGCTGAATGGTGGCCAGGGACTCGTTGGAGTATATCATCGCTCCGGTGTCGCCCGCTGCGGACTGGATGGAGTCCTCAGCGGAGAGCCACCCGTTTGATGGGAAGCGGGTGTTGCTAGCTAGATATCGACATAATGCTTCTGGATTCCGGCGGACCCTTCCAGGGCAGACCTTCTGGCCATCAAGATCGCCAAGCAGGGTAGATATCTTCCGCGGAGGTGACTCGGCCCGCATTGGGAATTTACTTCGGCCACATTTCGGCCCGTCTCGGCCCGAACCCAAAATTGCCCGCCGCAGACGCAAAATTTTAATTTTAAGTATGACAATTTGTCAAAAATCGACAAAATTTTGGAAATTTATCGATTTTCCCCTCAATGCGACTCGGCCCATCCGCAACTTTTCCTTCGGCCCGCCTTCGGCCCGGGCCTCCGTGACACGGCCCCGGGCCGGCCAATTCCAGCAAGATATCTTCCCTGTCGCCAAGCATGACCCGCAACGGACTATCGCCGCTTTCAACGGTAGCCTCTCAATTGTGTCGCGAGGTCTTTTTATTTGTCGTGTCGCAAAAAGATTCGTTTATATTAACGACGCTTCGCAGCTTTTTCAGAAATATGCTGTTTTTCATTTCGTTTCCCTTAAAGGAGCGAAACAGGTTTCCTGGAAAAAAGTGACCTCGTACACACCGCACCGCAGGAGCTGTCCCTCAAAAATTATGCCGTTGGAAATTTTCCAAAAATTTCCTGCCGATGTCAGCAGTCCTACCCAGGATTGTGTCGAGCGCTCGCGCTTTACCGGCCAATCATGATACGATAGCATCTGAGGGATACCACGAATATGGGTCATACGCAGAATAACCAATTGTAACTTTTATGCCCAAAAATTCTAAATGCGATCGATGCTCCAAAGCCAGAGGTGTGCGTCTTGGGCGAAAGCTCCCGCGTTTAATCTAACGGTTTGACCGATGCATCTCAGCAGTCCTACCCCGGATTGTCTCGACCGATCGTTCGTAACCGACAATGAGAGACACGTTTAACAATTCAAAATTATACCACGAAGATATGCGGAATTTCCAATTACGAATTTGTCGCAAAACTTAGCTCCCTATAAGGCCAAGGGTGTGTGTCTCCGGCGAAAGCTCCCACGTTTAATCTAACGGTTCACCGATCTAAGCAATCTGACATCGGATTTTCATCGAGCGACCACGCGTGACCGAGAACGAGAGACATGCTGGAATAGTCACACCGCCTGATTATGCGACTCTTCCCGTAGTAGTGTGTATGACTGTCACCCGAACCAGAACCCTAACTGTTTATGGCCATATAACGGGTTAAATTATCAACTTGATTAGATTCTGAGAAAACTATCACTGAGTGAATATATCCCGGGTCTTAGGGGTATATCCAACAGGTTTGGACCCACGCACTCTTTATTTAGACACTGCGAATTTTAGCCATGTCTGGCTAAACAGTGACGCTTGAGATGGAGTGAGGGGCTCCTCTAGAGGCGCGGCGGAGCGGTATGGTCTAGCTGATGTCTGGTTTATTGGATTTACGCGAAGCTTGTGCACGAGGCGGACTTCATTTTCCTCGCTACGCGTTGGTTGACGTTGGAAATTTTGGTCGGATCCGACACCACTTTCCTTGGCCGCGTCGCTTTGCATCCACATGCACGTGGGGAGCTTTTTACGCCACAGCTTTCCCTTGCTTTCCTCGACAACCGCATTACGACTTTTGGCCGCCGCTCCTTCCGCACCTCGTCCCATTTTCCCTCACGTCGTCTCTACAGTCTCTTTTATCGTGGTTGCGACTAGATCGACTTCGAGTATGGCGTCACGCCGACGTTCTCTAGCGACGATTTTCGACTCTGCTCCCGCCCGTAATTCAGTGACGCCGGCTACGCCGGCACCTGCTGGTGTTCCGGCTGCGAACTCCGCCCAGGCAGTTTTCTTGGCGGGGGTTCGCTCATTGACCCGTGAGCGCTTCGACGAGAGCGTAGCGAAGCACGTCATCCGGAAATGTTTCCGTGAGAAACATGAGAGATTCACCGGCACTGAGTCCAACACGCAGGGGCTCCTCGCGAAGCTGGTGCCTGCCCTCCAGGAGGCATTCGAGGCACAAGACGTTTTATTTGCACCGCTTTTCGACTTGGAGGACTCCACGTTGACCGTCCGCTCCGAGGCCAACATATTACTTTTTTCGACTCTCGAGCTCATCGTGTGTCCCGCCTCTCCGGCGGGGGACTGGCTCGAGGCGTCGGCCGCGTTGCACCCGCTGGATGGCAAGCGGGTCTTGCTGGAGTTCGCATGTCGTCTGCTGGACTCCGGTGCACCCTTTCAGGGTACATCGAACCTCCTTGGCGTCCGCTTCAAGGCCCACGCCGACCCGTCGGAGTCCGTCACGGACTTCAACGCAGCCTTGCGGTCCGCAAGGAGGAGGAACACCTTGGACGATGGCGAGGTCGTAAGGAGCTATTTATCACGGCGCTGGATCCGGTGTTCTACGCGCCGGTGGTGTTACGGCTGTTCACGCACCAGCAGCGGGCGGCCGTCGACCTCTTGACCATGCAACAATGGGTAATCGAGTGCTACGCTCGGCACGTCCAGGCCGGTACGCACACTGCCACCCTGTCCGCGGCGGCCGTGGCCACTGACGGTGA
>LGRX02011491.1:0-11697 GCA_001247695.2 Cymbomonas tetramitiformis
TTGTACAATTTGGTTTGCATCCAACTCCATACTTCCACCAACCTCCCCCCCTTAACACGCCACCCATCCATCCGTCCCCTGTGATCAATGCTACTTCCCTCCCCCCAACGGCTACCCCCCCCACCAACCTCCACGAAAGTCATATGCATGCCGCCACTAAGAGCGCATCGGCATCAAGGTCTTGCACCTTATGTGGCAAGGCATTAAAGGGCACCCATGCACGTTCCGGGTGCCCGTTCGTGTGCAACCGTTGCACCTATCAGGAGTGTAAGCGCCTGGAAGGTCCACTGTTTGTGTTCAAGAAGTAGCGCTGTGATGTGTATGCTAACTTTGAGTAAATATTGGATTGGTATAGTAACTAGCAGCGAGCGGGGCTTTTGCTAAAAATTACCCAATGAATTCATTTGATATATATATATAGTGCCATGTTTCATTGTAGTCCGGAATTTCTATTGGCGCTTGCATATCAGATGCATGCGTAGATGCATAGTAGACCGATGGAATCAAGTGTGTAAAAATGTGTGAATCGATAGGTAAATCGAATGATACCTTGGTGGATATATGCATGCACCGATGGGTATACCGAAACATAAATGGAAATTTGCTTATAGGAGAGCTCACAACCAGCTCGCCACACATATGACCACAAAATCAAATCGTGTGAGAGTTAAAAAAGTAGGCTTCGTGAGAGTTGAAACTCGCATAATATCTGAGAATCCGCCCACGTGAGAGCTAAACATTCGCCTATGGGAAGCTGAAATCAACCTGTATGAGAGCTTACGATTGGCCGTCCATATGAAAACTTAAAATCCGGGGTCGTTCGGGCCCCACAAACCGGGCCACTTCGGACCCAAAATCGGGGGCCCGGCGTGACCAAAAGCACGGGCCCTTCGGGCCCCAAAATCGGGGGCCCTTCGGGCTCAAAATCCAAGGCCCTTCAGGCTCAAAATCCGGGGCCCTTCGGGACCCATAATCGGGGGCCCTTCGGGCCCAAAAACAGGGGGCCCTTCGAGCCCCAAAATCAAGGGCCCTTCGGGCTCAAAATCCGGGGCCCTTCGGGCCCCAAAAACAGGGGGCTCTTCGGGCCCCAAAATCGGGCGCCCTTCGGGCCCCAAAATCCGGGGCCCTTCGGGCACAAAAACCGGGGCCCTTCGGGCCCCAAAATCGGGCGCCCTTCGGGCCCAAAACCCAGGGCCCTTCGGGCCCCAAAAACAGGGGGCCCTTCGGGCCCAAAATCCGTGGCCCTTGGGCCCCATAATCGGGGGCCCCTCGGGCCCCAAAACCCAGGGCCTTTCGGGCCCCAAATCCGAGCCCTTCGGGCCCAAAAATAAAGCTTCGGGCCCAAATCAGAGCCCTTCGGGATCAAAATCCCGAGGCCCTTCGGGCCCCTATCGGGGGCCCTTCGGGCCCGCCGGGGGCCCTTTGGGCCCTTAACCCCTATGGAGCGGATGGAACCTTTTGCGAAAAACATATATTTTACAAATGCATTGTGTTCGTGGTATATGGTATCATGTTAGGTGCACGAGATTCGACATATGTTCCACAACCCATAGACGGTCATGTTGAGCTATTGCATGCATGCGCACATGATATATACAATGACATATCGACAATATACAAGCAAAATTCACGCCGTTCCAGGAACCAAATTTGTGAAATTTGAGTTCTCGCGACGGCATAATCGAGTAATAAGTCATCCCACGACCATAAAACAATCTCCTTTATCCATGTTTTGGAATGGGTAATGATCTTTTTGGTCAAACGCGTCGATATATCGAAATATTCAAGCAAGTAGGCGAAAAAACACACACACACACAAAAAAATATTAGTTTTACAATGTTTTCCATACTTAAGGCGTAAATGGAGTGTTTTTAGCAATAAATGAATATCGGGAACGTATATATGGCCCGTATGAAGAGCATGGTGATGTGATATGATATAAACCATTGAACCGGCATATCCATGTCGGTGTATGCCACCAACACCGCGATTTCTCACACGTTAGGATAGATTTTACACATATTACATCCCATGACTCGAGCAACTTTGGGGATTCGCTCACAACGAAATGCCCCGTGCGTAAGGTATATATAATAGGTATATGTGCAAAATCCATTCTTGAGCATTAATGATACCTATCGCGGTGGGCGTGCGAAGCTTGGATGTGCGATTGCAACGAGTCTTGTCAGTTCGAGCTGTGAATGTACTATGATCTGAGCGGTCAAAGTGTTCGTATACGGTACAAACCGCTCCACAGGCCCTTCGGGCCCGCGCGTCAAGGGGGCCCTTCGGGCCTTGTCCCCGGTAATTGGCCACCCCAATTAAATGTCCCCGATATACAAAATTTGCCCAGGAAAGGGGGGTCGTCCCTCCAGGGACTCTCGACATGTGTAAAATGGGACAGCCGAGACACCAGTAATTATTATTCTTATAATAATGATAATAATAATAATAATAAAACATTTACGCTAGCAAAGGGGACAAGGTCCTGAGAGTGCAATATCCCTGCAAAGCAGCCTAGTGAGAACACCAGGGGCTACTCCCTCTGCAACAGCGCGCCCACAAAGCTTATCAGCGGGGTGACATCTAGAGAAAAAGCTAAGTGCTAGGCAATAAAAAACTCTAGAAGATGGAGAAGCAGCCATGGCCGGGTGAGTGGAGGGTTGGCTGAATCTGAGCGGTGGGGAGGGAAGTCGAAGAATTAAGGGGGTTTTTGGAGACGTTGAGGAAGGTGGCCAGGGTGGGCGGGGGAGAGGGGGTGGGGGGGGGGGGGCTCCCTGAGTCTGTTGGGGGCCGGGAGTTTACACTCCCAGCTCCCAACCCTTCCTATATTGCAAGTCTTTTGAAAATTATTGCAAGAGGTTTTGAAGGAAATCGTTTGACTGTTGTACGGCTCGTTCTGTTTCTGTCATGGTTTCATTGCTTGAGATGTCAACTGTATGTGGGTCAGTGTTTAAGGTGGTGGTCGTGTTTGACAGAAACACGTCTCGCCTGTTTTTGGTGTGTTGCCTGCAAATTCTTGAAAGTTTCTTGAGGAGTGGTTTAATCTTACTACGGGGAACACCTATCGTGTTGAGAACAGTACCAACAAGAGGAGGGAAGTATCCCATGAGTGTAAGAACTTTGGGCCATTTCACGATGCTCGTGAAGGGCTTGGAAATTGCATTAGTGATTGTCGTGTCGTAGTGACCACCATCCATACTAGGACGCAATATCACTCTGATGATGAGGAGGGTCTTGAGTGGGCCATGGACAGAGTGAAGAGGGAAGTACCTTGTCTCTTTCGTTTATAACTTCTTTCCAAATATCGAGACTGACTCCTGTGTATTCTAGCCTCTTCTTCGTGACTTTAGACTTGGGAAGGACGTTAACGGGAGCCATCTGGCAAAAGATTTCTGTGTAGGCCTCCAGTCAAAGGCTGGTTGGGTATCACTAGGTGCACTGTCTATAGCTATAATGACAACATCCGAAAAGGCATCCTTATAGCATCCACCACCTGGAAGAACGTAGGGGTCATCACCCGTCCAATAGCCATGTGGGATGAATGGGATAGTGTTATGCGGGAATCTGAAAACAATTTTGAAGCCTTTATCAAACCATCTTTTTTTGGTTTTTGGGGGACAGCGGAAGAATCCGTGTTCCTGAAAATCCAGAGACAGTGTTGGCCGCTTTATGGCCCATTTCCAAGGTGGTCATAACCGCCGAAGATTTCCCCTTATCTTTCCCATCGAAAGGGGGATTTCCATAAACGATTCTGCCAATGCCTGTTATCGGGTCCACATAGGCATCCCAAGCGAGACCATCAAAGCCAATTTTCCCATGATGGCAGAAAGGTCTACTAAGGGGGTTTTTTCATTCTTGCGGTTGGTATGCACCTTCTCGAGTGAATTCTAGGGTGGGCATTTAGTGGATTGGAGAAGAGTTCACACCTGTTTTTGTCCAGGTTTCTGTCATCCACCAAAATATCTATGAGGCATTTTCTTATTGCGTAGCAGTTTTTCGGATCGCCCGATTCAAACTTACATGCATTGAGTGCTTCATGAATATCATGTGCTCTATTCGAGTACTCCGCTAGTGAGCATGGAAATGCTTTGTTGGAAAGGCGGTGCCAAGCCAAAAGTTTCCAGAACTCTTTCCTTTGGACATATTGGAGATCGGGATATTTAATTGTTCCCGTGTCAGGGTCCACTTCCGGTTTAGCGGTCACAGCAATGGTATTCTTTTTTGAATTTGATGGTCGATACATGCTAGCTTCCGGAAGAGCGTGTAAATATAATTCCTCATTCATTTCCTGTCTTAGGTCAGCAAGGGGGAAAAGTTTCGATGGCTGTGTTTTGATGTATGTGGTACCTTTACCAGGGTTAGGTTTAGGAGTTTAGGCTTGCCTGAAAATTCTTCAGCAATGATTTCCCTCAGTTCGGCATCCTGAGTTGTTCTCAGATTATTCAAACTATTATTATGTCTTGAGCATTCAAGTTGAATGTGTTCGAAGGTGTTCTGTCGGCAGTAGAGGCAGTTTTCAGTTTCGATTTTCCCCAGTTTAAATGAACGTGCTGGAGAGGCTTTAAGACCCGGAAGTTCTCTACTTCTAGAAGCAGTGAAAGCTTTAGGTGTGATTTTGGAAATGTCTTTAGTGGGGGTGATGTTATTCTCATTGAGCATCCTCAAGTACTTTCCTTGAGACTGTAGAGTTCTCCAGTTATGATAGTGTGAGCGACGGTGTATTCTTCTGATGTGACTGCGGATATCACCTAAGATAGGGACCTCGAAAAAGAACAATGAGAAAGGCAGTTCTTCAGCAGGGTCGTAGCGAGAGATGGCTAAACAACCCCCTCTGAATGAGGCTCTTTTGGCGGCGCGGTCTACTCTGTCACGGACTTTGTCATTATTGTGCCCCCTGATCCATTTGAGGATAATGTTACTGTGGTATCCTTCATTGTAGAAGCCACGTTCTTCTAGCAGTAGGCAGACAGCCTGCACATCTCTGCGATTAGCTTAACGTAATTTGTCACGGGCACTCATGGATCTGCCATCCTTTGTTACAGCAGATATTGCGGCCATGGAGTCAATGGCATGCACCATCATTGGAGTCATGGATTTGAGAAGCTTCTCTTTTTGTTCTGTGAGTAAGAATCGCAGACCCGCAATTTCGACAGATGTGCTACTAGGGTTTTGGATATCTTCCTTAATAAATAGACCCGGTGCGGTGAAAGTTCTTGAGGGAGGGATATTCATCTTCCGAACTAATGGCATTCCGTTGTCAAAGTTTTTTATGGCATATGCTGCACCACTACATGATGATTTATTACCAGCAAATAGGGAACCGTCGCTTGCCATATCATAATCCTCCATTTGTTTGTTCTTTTCAGCAGGGGGGGTAGATTCTTCTTCTGAGTCGCTAGGGCAGCTGTATTCACTTTCTTCCTCCACGGTTTTATTTTTCATTCTGGCAATACTGGTCTCATACTGTCTGTCTGAGATGTAATCATAGTGTGAATTAATGTCATTGACTTTAGCAAGAACAGAAGTAGGCGGCGGGTCCGTATTGTCGTTATATTCGATAATGGATCCTGCTGGAATTAGGATGCAACCGTCATTGGTGATGCTATATTCAAAGTCGTATTGAAGACTATTGACTCCTTCGATTCTGACAAAGACATTAGGGTTTTTGGCATTGTTACTGTATTCTGTATATTGTATTGACATGGCCTCTAGTCAATATTGGTAATGTGGATAAGAGAGATGGAATCTCTGTCACCATTTCCTTTCCAGTGAAACTCACCCGTGTCCGGGGGTACTATGCTGTCTCTGTATTGTTTCTTGACATATCTGGCCTGTGGGTCCAAATCTACGGGGGTTTGGAGCATTTCCTTTTCGATTGCGGTAAGCCATCCAGGGGGTCTATTACCGTTCAACCTGAAAAAGCCTTTGCTTTTTTGCCAGTTTTTTAACATTCCACCGCAGGGGGTCAAGAAGGAACCTGTGTGCTTAAGGTTATATTTTTGAATTGCGGAGGTCACATTCCTTGACATGTAGAGTTGTCTGGGAAGGGTGGTGACTAATGTGGTATCACCAGCTTCATTTTCAGGGTAGTTTTTAGAGTCGGTAGCGTATCCAAGTTTTGCCATAATGTGACCTGTACGCTTGAACCAGTTAAAGCGTTTGTCTTTTGTGTGACTGTAGGTTGCATAGTGTGATAAGGGGAAGCCCGAGATAGCATTATTACTCATTTCGTTGTTCATGTTATGAATTATTATTTTAAGCCACAAATTGTTGTTTCTACGGTATAGTGAGATAAGGTGGGGGTCAGTGATACGGTCAGTGTGGTTGTGTTGCCAATACATTAATCGCCCATATTTAAGAAAACAGGGCTTTTGGGCGGTACTCATCGAGTTGAGTACCCCCCGCCAGCGTCAGCGTCATAAGAGAACTCGAAGAATTGTAAGCCATTTCTTTCAATTAGCCAGCTATTTTCTTAAATTTGCATTGATAAACCCTTAATAAAACGGCGATAATTTCAGGGAAAATCGCCTGCGGCGCCAGCACCACGGCTTCTTATTCGGAAAATTTCTTAGCCGAAAAAGCCAGCCAGCCGTACTCATCGAGTTGGGTACTCGCAAACGCTGGCTGCTTTCTTAACGTCGGGTTTTCTTAAGCGTGAGTGATTACTGCAGTCGTGTTCATCTGCAGAACACAGGGTGTTCATGGTTTCAGTAATACACGATGCGGTTGCAATATCAAAAACGCTATCAATACCGTACCCCCCTGGCAGACTGCTGTCCAGATTATTTGGTGATTAGTGTCAACTGGACAGCCCAGGTATTTGATTATAAACGAAGCTATCATTTTGTCTAATTCAATTGCAACATTCTTTGAGGAATTGACAATTGCTGAGGTGACTTTAAGGGGGTACGCCATCCTAGGAACTACAACCGCATTTATAACATATCTTAGCTGGTGTAGAGTCAACCGAGATGAGCTGCATGGCGATCTCCTGGGTGTACTTCTCGCTGTTCCTATGGTTTTCCCGTTCGATGGCCATCTGCTCCTTCAGATCCTGGACGGCTTTCTGTGACTGTTCGCTGATGGCGTTTTTGAACGTGTCCATCGTCTTGTTGGAAGCCTCGGAGAGTTGCTGCTGAGCAACGACGTGTTTGTCCGTCAGCTGCACCTGATGCTGCAGGTGCTTGTTCTCAATGGCATCTTGCCTTTGCAACAGCGCTGCTTGGAGCTCCTTGGCCTCCTGGTCGCGCTCGTCCTGGTCTTTGCGCAATTCCTGCTCCCGAAGCCTTGCTTGCTTCCCCTGCTCCTCCAAGGCCTTCTTACCCTCCAACTTCGACTCCTCCAGAGCCTTCTGAAGGTGCTCGTTTTCCTTGGCAAGGTTGGCAACCTCAATCTCGGACTGGTCACGAGCACGTTTCAGCTCTTCAAGGTTTTGTCTGTCGGCGTCGGAATCGGTGTTCCTGGCATTAGCGTTCCGCACGCTTTCGGACGTCAGCCTCAAGAACAGGTCCGCCATGTACTTCTTCATCTTGGCGTCCTGTGAGCATGTGCAGGTTTGTCAGTCAACAGTCTGGTCAAAACTTAATCAACAAAACAAAATAGGGAAAAGGGGGCCATAAGTACCATGTCCTGGACCTTCTCCTTTTTGGAAAGAGGCCTGTCTCGCCGCTTTGGGAGCTCATCCTCTTCCTCAGACTGGCTTTCTTGAACCATGCTCTGAGAAGGCTCCTGCGCCTAACTGCTGGTGGAGAATGTCAAGCGCCCGCGATACCCTTCCAGCATCCCGAGAAAATGGCCATCGAGCGCAATGCCACCTTGGTTCGACTGATAGAGGCGCCCGCGTTGGCGATAGAAGCTGCCGGGGCTGCCGCCGTCCCCGCTATACCGGTGCGCATCCAACGCCGAATTGATCGAGCGCCGATAGAAGTGTACAACGGTAAACGGAAACACCAAGGTCGAGCCCAAAAGCGAGCAGAGCAGTACGTGGACAACGCCCAGTGGGAGGTCACCTACGGCCAGATGACAGTCGGCAGCTTTGCAGTGGCTCTCGCGGTGGAATCTGAAAACGACAAGTTCGCTTTCCGCGTACAACTGAAGCGAAGCGAATGGTCGGATCCGTTGTACTTGGTGAAGGTGGAGGCGCGCTATCCGTCAACTCAACAGCTGCTATATCGCTATTTCCAACCCAAAAAGCACACCGACACCAAGAAGAAGCACCTCGGCAAGCAGCTTGCGAGTCACGCAGGAGCTTTCGCAGCGCCACCGGGGCACCGACCGTCTACCGAGACTTTCGATAAGAATGAAATAGTGCTGGCATGGAATGTGGATGCGAAAGACCCCGAACGGAGTATACCGAACGAGCAATACGCGCAGATAGTCGTCGCTTTGCTTGCACAACAATCCAAACGCACGCGCAAGGACCTAGGTGACTTGAATGAATCGGATGATTCCGATGAAGACGAAGCTTTTGACAATTGCGTAGCGGTAGCGGTAGCACCTGAAGTGGACGCGTAAAGCAAGACGGAAAAAAAAAACATGTAAATAATATGTGTATAACGTATATATAGATTCTGAGTCAAAAGTTCTTTGTGTTTTCACTCCTCCTAGATTTCGAAAAAGTGCATTTGACCTCAATTTTGTACCATAAAAACCATTAAATCTAATGCACAACCTGCACTTGCATGTTCTTGACTGTTAAAATGCGGCTTTTTAATCCTATCATGAGGTAAATAAGGCAATATCATTTTCACATGAGAATATCATTTTCATCGAATAGTGTGTTCTCTTCGTTTTGCACCCCAAAGGAACCGTGCAGTACTTCTTCATGGTGCAACTCAGGCTCGTTGGTCTTTTCGCTGTCCGTAAGGTCCTGTTTTTGCCGTAAGGTCACCGGCGGCCGACGAGAGGAAGTCCGTTTCCTTTTGGTATCTGCTGTTGGCTCTGGTGGCGATGACAGCTTTCGTTTCCTTGTGCCACTGCCCAAATCATCGCCAACAGCTCCGCTTGCACCCTTCCCCTTGGCCTCGCCAACAGCTCCGCTTGCACCCTTCCCCTTGGCCTTTAAAACTGCTTTCTGATTCCCCTTCGAGTTCTTGCTACCTTCACCAGCATGGTTGCGCACCAGCACGGGTACTTTCCGCTTGTGGTCGTGTGGAGTACTGTCCGCTAGGTCCATCATGCCTTGCATCGGTCCCTTACCACTTGACATGACATATGCCGTCACCTTTCCCACCAAACGGAAGGTGAGCCCCGCTGTGAAGTTGGAGGAGGCGAGAGTCCAGTAGTTGGTGTCGCCAACCTTTGTCGCTGTCCTCGCCCCACCTGGCTGCTCCGAGCGCCTCTGCTCCTCGGCCGCGATCTTTTCCCAGGCAAAAGCCAATACCTGCTGAAAGCCTTGATACCTCTGGGCCTCCTCCGCTACTTCCCCATCGGAAAATGGCAGCTTGGTGGGTAACGTGCTGAGGTCGCCGTCTGCATACTCGGGCAGGCGGATGTCGTGGGCGTAGACCTTGTTGCTCTGCAGCTGAAGAAACGGGTACCTGTCGCAAAAGTGCTCCTCCCGCTTGAGCGTGACATGTCGGCTTTGAAGGAGAGGGGTTTGAAACATGACGTATTCGGCCGTGTTCCCGGAATGCTTCTCGCTCATCAAAGTGGCATGCCACTGACCCGAGCTGCCTTGGCTCAAGTTGGCGCCAACGAACCGGATTGCGGCGCCGTCTAGATCAACACCAGCCTCGTTCCCCAAGTCCATCACTGTTTCTACTTGCATGCCCTGTACCAAGGGCATGCGATACGTAAGTTTCTTCTCCCGGGTGAACTGGGCCTCGAGGTAGACGTACACCTGTAGAAGCCACCATTTCGGAATAAAGAAAAGTTACAGGCCAAATGAAAGCAAACAATGTGGTTTTCAAAGGCAGGCCGGTCGCTTACCGGCTGTTTGCCGTTCACCAAACGCGGCACCAACTCCGTTCGAGCGTTCTTGACGTTCTGTTTGGCGGTTGTACCCTCTTCCTGCGACATCTCCTCGAATGAAAGATATTCCGGGTCATCCGGACTTGGACCCCGTACGACTTTAAAGTCCACCGCTGCTCGAACATCTTTTTCCTCACGGAACACGAAGGTGATGTCCTTCACGTCCCCGTGCTGGCAGGTCAGGTACGCAATTGCATCCCCAAATGTGGGAAAGACACCTGGGTTGCCTGGTTTGCGTAGGTTGAAGATCACCACGTGATCCGCAACCGCATGCCCCGACACAGGAGGCGTCCAGATTTGTTTGAGCCATGCCAGCCCAACTAACAGAGGCAACCCCAGGCTGTCGACCTCCTCAAACTCAAGCAGAAACAGCTTTCTGCCCTCCCTTGCCTTCCACCTAGGCTGCTCCAAGGCGACGTCGTCATCCTCGTCGAGTTGCTGACTTACATGGGGTGCGTCCACGATGACGCGTGTGTCCTCCTCCTCGGGTTGGGGTCCGTACCGCCTCTCGCAAATCGTCAGCATATTGCTGACGATGATTTTTCGTCCGCCTTGTATATTTTGCTTTCGAAAACATTATATCTGGACCCGTCCTCCAAGCATTTCAGCAGGAGCTCTTTCCCACATGCATGATCCAGTCCGAAGTCTGCATAGATGATTACAGGCTTCCCGTGCCCATCCTTCAGACCGCCCTGGTCCAAGCACTGCCCCAAAAGCACGTACTCCCACCCATCCGCCGTGACCTTTGCCAGATCCTGGCAGGTGATCAGACCCACGGCGAAACAAGGTCCACGCTGAACGCATCTATTTCAGCGTGGAACTGTAACTGATCCAAGGGGTTGCCGTCCTGCTCGAAATTTTCCGGCAACAATTCCTTTGCTGCTTCCATGGCTTCTGCGAGGTTTAGCGGCGTAGGTGATCCTTCTGCTGGAACCGAAGTATTGGGTCTTTTTTTTTCGGGGCTGTCGTTGGGAGAAGAATTACCACTAGAACTATGATCTCCAGTACAATATTTCTCCATTTTTTGTATTATCCTTGAAGCTGAGTCTTCTGAGAAAACCTTATTGTCTTGAATGTGCTTCCACAAGGGGCCGTTTAACGAATAGTTATCCCAAGCTAGAATTACTTCGCACACTTGTCCCGCATTGTCAAAAGGCACGATACAATTGCCCTCGATTTCGAGCTGAGCTTCTAAAACCTTTTCCAAGTCAGGAAGGGCCTTAGTAAACAGTTCTTGTGCGGAAGTCATAATTGTGGAGAAAATTGAAGTGCAGAATATAGAGTAAAATCTTGCGGTTTTTCGTCACCGGTACCCAGACAATAAATTGTTAAACAACTACCTGGGCACCGGTGACGAAAAACCGCAAGATTGTGTCAAGGTGGGAACAATCTACCAAAATCCTCGACGAATTCTGAGAATTCGTCGAGCGGGGCCCCAGCGCCCGTGACGAATTCTGAGAATTCGTCGAGCGGGGCCCCAGCGCCCGTGACGAATTCTGAGAATTCGTCACGCGGGGCCCCAGCGCTCGTGACGAATTCTGAGAATTCGTCGAGCGGGGCATCAGCGCCCGTGACGAATTCTGAGAATTCGTCGAGCGGGGCCCCAGCGCCCGTGACGAATTCTGAGAATTCGTCACGCGGGGCCCCAGCGCTCGTGACGAATTCTGAGAATTCGTCGAGCGGGGCATCAGCGCCCGTGACGAATTCTGAGAATTCGTCGA
>LGRX02011492.1:0-34943 GCA_001247695.2 Cymbomonas tetramitiformis
ATCTACATGACATCTGATAATAGTTGTTAAGGACAACACGCACATACAAATGTGTTGTGTTAAATTGTTGTGATTGTATCAAGCAATGTCCAGATATGTTCTAAATAAGAAATATCATTTTGATAAATCTCAGAGCACAGACCTATGCTCAGAACAAATCATAGATTGACAAATATCACTAAAGTGGATGTTCCTAACTGGATGTTCCCACTTAAGTTGATAACTCGTTATATATCACCAGAATGTACATTTGCTGCCATGGGTTTAAATCAGTAAAACCCAGAAATGCTATCAACCATAGATGTTGATATACAGCACAATTCACTTATTTGCCATGAAATTTATCATGTGCAAAAGTGAAGTTTATTGCAGTGATTCTGTACTTTACATTCTACATACACACCGAGATATGTCACCGAGGCAATATATCAGATAGCCGAAAAAGCTGTAAAATGGGTAAAAAACTTCCACGTTTAATTTCAAAATTGAAATTTCGACCCCATTTTATTTTGAATTATGATTCTATACCTATTAAGGTATCAGAAAAACATAATGACCATGGTCATATCTCGTGTAACACCCTAGATATTAGGTGTGTAATATATAGGGGTATACATATTGGCTGTAACACCATGCGTAAAAATGCTCCACGCATGATTTTAAAATGAAAAAATCGGGTTGATTTTTTTTGCTGATCTGATTATTCAGCTATCAACGAATATTCCCTGATTTATACAGCACTTGTAACACCCTGTAACACCCCTAAAATTAAATGTGTGTGTCAGGGGTGTAACGTACCCTCTGAAAACCACCTTACATTCATTTAGGTATTAAATGCAGTTTTGCTTAAAAACCTTTGCAAAAAAATTATACTGCTTATTTTTTACCTATTTTAGGGTTACTGATATCATGTAACACCCTAATCATATTATTGGGTGAAAGGGCCACTGTAACCAGATATGCCCTAAATGCCACCTATTTATTGGATACACTTTGTGTTTGGCAGATATATGTCATGCTGTTTTCGACACAGACATGATTATATATCGGGCAACAACCCAAGAACTGTTGGGCAACAACCCTAAAACTGTATGAGCTGCTTCCTATAAGGACTGCAAGCTATAAGCTATAAGGTATATAAACAACTGACTGCCTATGTGTTCACACTTCCTCAAGGGGGGAAGAAGGTGGATAGGATTCACACATATCCATTTCATATTCTGATCTGGTGATTTCTGATGGATTGCTTTTGATAAAATCACTGCATCCACAAATAACGTTGAAATCTGTACAACGTTAAATCCACCATCACTAATAAAGTGTAAACTCGGATGGGAAACTATATCCCAATGACTATAAGTTGACTCCTGCTCAGCATTTACATTCTCGAGTAAGTTTGGAATGCTGAACTATATACATAACATATAACCTGATACCATGCTTAATTGCATTTCCTGGATCAGAAGATGATAGTTATATAATGTATATATATATATATCCCACCTGATATACTTTGGCACTATAGCCGTACATAAGAGTGGGAAGGACAAGTGCATCGCTGTAAGACTGGTTGATATAGTCTTACAATATATGAACAATATATTACAATATATGCTGAAGGCAGAATTTGGCACCCGAATAACACTTGATAACTGTTGGTGACCACCATGTAAGACCTTCAAAGCGTAACTCCTTTGTCCTGAGATGCAAGTGAATTGTTCATAATATGTTGACATCACATAAAAGCATTCTGATAAAACCCTATATATTCATATGAGTTGTCATCATTACAAATGACATGGGTTTTGAATCGTGTTGAGATTATTCCTCCGGCTGGATTTCAATCATTCACAATCCCTGTACATTCCGGTGACAAAATATTGCACTGGACTGATCACCATATTGGTATAATCTGTGATATATAAGTCACCAGAAAAAGCATTGCAATCAGCACAATGCTATCTAGACTCACAAAGATGAGTAACATATAGTCTCAGATGTAATAAACAGAGGCACAATGTGACCTACGCTAAAAGCGCGTATGCTCGGGCACTGTATTGTGACCTGCGCTAAGATCGTGTATGCATGGACACAACATGACTCGTGCCAATGACGTGGACATATTTTTTGCCACGACATCACATCTGAAATCAATAAATCACTCAGAGAGAAGGTGTTGACATCAGTATAGCACCATTATACATATAGTCATGAGGATTTTAAGGAAGACATAGTCTCTCCGATATTGACAAACATGGTACATATATATATATATATCCATGCTCTCTGATCATATATTGATATCCCACAGCATACGATGATGGTAATAGCAAGCCACTTCGCCGCTGGAGGGTAGTGTTGTATATATACAGCACATGCTTGGTCACTATATGACCCACGCTGATGACGTGGATTCGGGCTGCATCCCAATAACTGCAATGCACCTTCGGTGCAATGGGCTGCAACCCGAGAACTGCTATCCAGCTTCATAGAAAGCTTCCATGTCATCACATAGAGGTCGGACCTCTGTTGTATTTGAACGGCGCTTGACAACCGCCTAGCAATACACTTCCTTGAGGGGGGAAGATGATAAGCTAGAAATACAACTAAAAACCAAATAAATAATAAAGACAAATAATAAAACAAGTAAGTTGCATCATTGTTTTTGTTTTGGTAAGCCTGACTGTATACAGTCAAACCATGCAGAACTCCATGAAGTTGACACATACATCAGCCATGACATTCATATGAGCTTGATTTTGAAGACCTAGACATTGTATACATCTGGTCTAGCATGTATCCAGACTAGAATTGTATACTGACACGGTGCAAGCACTATAGCCTCTGCCACCAATGATCATTGAAAAGGGCAGCCATTCTTGATACTTCATACATATCATCTGATTGGATCATTAAAGGTGTCAAGATTACTCAATGCAATATGCAGGCCACGGCCTGAGTACAACACCTAGAAAGGTCAAAGCCACTGAGCTGACCAATGCAGCATAAATGCTAGCTGCCTTGAAGGCTATACAATAAGCCTATTGCCCTTATGTCTTGATATGTATCCGTGTATTGGCATCTCTTTGAGGTAATTATGCCTACTGAATGAGCCATACCAACCATCTTGTCTTCATTGATCATTACATATCTGATCATATCGCCATTGAGCAATGCCTATTCTGTGAGATTATATATCACGAGGCATTTCATTAGTGCACATTAAACAATTATAGTGCAACAAAGATCATCAGCTCTTCATCATACCAAAAGGTTGAGTTGTTGTCAATTGATTTTTCAGACACCATTTCTCAGAGGTCTATTCATCATGAAAGACAAAGTCTGTGCAATCATGGCTATTCAGCCTCCGACATAGCTGACATAGCTATTTAGCTTATGACCCAGCCGTTGTTAAGCAGCCTCCACGCTATATGGCTGAAAAATGGCAAGCAATCTCTTCGGTCATTCTTGGGCATAGAGCAATCAAGCACAGCCAATCCAGGATGTTTATCCCGAAATTCTCCAAGAGTTATTCATGTTTTTCATTGTCATATGAAAACAGCTAATATACCGCCCTATGATGGGAGTCATCTCCTTCAGCAAGGGGAAGTGGTTATGCTGTAAAGTTGACCAATCTGATCATCATAAAAGTGACAGATTTGAAAAAAATCGATTGAAACTTGTATTGAAAATGACTGTTCCTTACAATAAGGTATTGCACCTAAAGGAATAAGGGTTTCATCGTCTGAAATAGGAAAAGACTTTTTACATTGACTCTATTTCCTGAATCCAGAATCGCATAGAAAAAATGTTCTATCCTGTGCATATAAAGCACATTAGATTCAGATTCTGAGCATACAAATGGACTTGAATGCACTCGGGTTTGTACCAAGTTGCAATTGTCCAAAGTTTTATTCTGACATCACTATTTATTTGTGGAATAGCATACAATGGTATAAACCATCCACATATAGATTAACACCATATTTGTAATTTCATATCATTTTGGCACATAAGACAAGCATGCCTCATTAAGAAATAAAGACTCTTTGAAAGTTCATTCAGGAATGTTTAGAAATTTGTTTCATCCATTAAGCCACGAAGTCTTGGAAAACCCGCAATCTGCATACGGTTTCCAAGCGCAGTTCATCCTCATTCTGGAAAGTGATAGAAATTTTATAGTCATAAAACAAGTCACAATTCTATCGGATTGAAATGACACATTCATCATTCATACTTCTTTATCATAACAAGTCTCTGAATAGTGTTGCCCAAAAATAAAATGGGCACCATTGAGATAAGTGATCATGTGCTGAAGAATATACACATATCACTAGGCAATGCCATGTTCTATTCATAATGAAATGACATGTCAGCCATCCATCAACTACGAAAATACAACTCGTAGTAAGTTGTTGTCATTACGGACACTTCTTGAGTGACTCTCCATTAGCTTCGATACCAAAGTTAACTTCGGTACCATCATTGATTTATTTGTTCATCATGACAATCATTTTCCAGAACATTGTCTAAGTTGGGCACACTATAGTGACCCTGAATTGACAAATGTATGTGGGCTGCAACCCAACAACTGCATTTGACATCATCTGGCATTAGCCACATTCAAAAACGTCAGGCATATTGCCAATATGACGTAGAGAGAATCAATGTTCAGATTGACATTGTTACCTCTAAAGCATTCGATGAGTAATCTCAGTCTGATTATCTATCAAACCATTTTTCACATAACATAATGATTGAATAACATCCTCCATCACCATCTGATTGGTTTGATACATCTCTTTTTGCGAGGGGAAGGAAGAGTATAGATTCATTCATTTTCATACAGCTGCCACAAATTGATTTACATCATTGTGATTTTGCTTGGAAGATTAAAAATCTTATCAAAAGTTCCAGCATCTGTGTATAGCAGCCATAAAGTTGATGACACGGTACATCATGCCGATTGAAACATAAAGTTCCAGCATCTGTGTATAGCAGCCATAAAGTTGATGACACGGTACATCATGTCGATTGAAACATCAAATGAAGTCTTGTTTGACTTATTGACACATAAAGTTCATTGTGAAGAAATCATAGATGCATATTTCTCCGGTTCTATCATATTATATGAAAGGCACTGACATAGGAGAACGATGGTTTTTCAAATGTGAATAAGCTATATTGTAAGCTTACGACCATCACTTTGACGTCAACAGCCTGAGATGCTGATTGTCGAAATTCAAGAGTTGAAGGATTCGTTGAATCAACCTTGATACATGTGTTTGATTCATAAATTGTTGATCCATGGTTTCTCCCCAAATCTAGAGAAGCTGGCACACAAGTTGTTGCCAATGTCTTAAGGAAAGCATCTGAGCAAAGGATTGCCAGTTGTGCCATCAGGCATCGAATTCCATAAACAGCAAAGCCGAGTGAGTAAATCCGCCACTCTAGCTATTTGCCCGTCATTCCTTCCAGGTTCATGACAAGAGATAATTCATCAAAGTCATACACCAATGCATAAGTCACATGCATGGTTGCACAGTTTGTATCCTAATGCCATTCCATCAAGGTTAAGCATCTTGACAGTAACACTGGCCAACCAAAAGCCTTCCTGTCTTCGGATATCTTGAGCATTCTCATTTTCAGTTCCATTATGGACTAGGAAGCATCATGACTGTGCCTCGCCAGGATGCTAATCCTCAAAGCCGCACACTTGAGGCGAGCCTTATGAGACAGTGACCTTTGGCTTGTGGGGCGTCAACCCTTTATCAAATCCTGAACACTTGTTAACACCTGGATAAATTTATCATGATGCAACTTAAGTGGGATTATAAGTTCCACATAATCATATTGTCTACGTATGCTGAAGGTATAATTGCCGCATATGGTTACAATAGGTCGCAGCTTCTATAACATTGTGGCTTCTGAGTCAAAAGCTGATAGCCAATGACTTTTTGCCAAAAATTGCCGACCAAATAATAATCAGGCCGTGGAAACATATACCCAAGAGGTTTTC
This sequence comes from Cymbomonas tetramitiformis, assembly GCA_001247695.2. NCBI lineage: Eukaryota > Viridiplantae > Chlorophyta > Pyramimonadophyceae > Pyramimonadales > Pyramimonadaceae > Cymbomonas > Cymbomonas tetramitiformis. The sequence continues at coordinate 6,020 of LGRX02011492.1, forward strand.
GTCCATCGGTCATATATATATATCAGGGCTGCATCCCAAGAACTGCGATGCGCCTTCGGTGCAATGGGCTGCAACCCGAGAACTGCAGGGTTATATCCCTAACATTTTTTACCCTGCATCAAATTGATATGACAGGAGCAGGAATTGCTCCTTCCTTGCTAAGGTGTAGTGAGCCTTGTATAAATCATACCCTTACACAGATACGCATATGCGGGTACCAATATCTGTGAAAAACTGCTAATGCTACCTTTGCCAAGACCGTGGTTTGTCATCGGATTCTGTGGCCAGTCATCCGAAGCTACCGGAGATATCGACCGAGGTAGACGGAGTTGTGATCCTAAGTTGTGCTTGACAAACATAACTAAAGAAATTTCACATTAGTACGTGGCGAATCCATTCTCACTCATCGCGATAGATGTTCGTCAAAGCGTGCGTACTGGACCATATAAGGAGTTTGGCAGACGGGTGAGGATTTAAAGTGGACTTATAAAGACCCTCCGATATCTCGTAAGCAGGGCCTTCTCCGTTTGCATTAAAACAAGCCCCAAAATCGGGCTCCCCATCGCTACCTGTGAACCTCCATAGTAGCTTCAGGAGGGGAGGAAGGGTTGGGTGCACTATATAAGGCCGAGTATCGTTCGTTAAAACGTCGATCATCGTTCGCAAAGGCGTCGACGGCTAGCGCAAATAATCCGTAACGTAGACTTCGGATGCTTTGAATCGTCACTCTGGCGCACGATACGTGTGGATCAATCAGTAATCCAGCGTCAAACTGCATCACGAAACGCAATTCATTGAACCTTGAAACGTCACTCTGAAATACGATACGAACTTCAAAAGGTGGGCTACATCCTAAGAACTGTAAGGTGAGGGACTAAAGTGGACTCAGTTCCCCCCAATAACCTAAAAACACCATGAGGGACGCCTCAAATCGGTGTAAGAAGACTGGTACCAGGAAGAAGCGACAACAACAAAGACATCATAGACATATACAAAGGTATGCCCGTTGTGAGGTCACAACTCTTTTAAGAGGGGAGATCTGTCAGGGTCATGACCGATGACATATGTGTCATACATGTCATACGTGTCATACCTGTCAGACATGGCATACCATGTCATGTCATGTCGTGTCATATATTATTATGACAGTCGTCAGTACGGTCGACCATGACCGTACATGTCGAGTCGCGTCATATATTATTATGACAGTCGTCAGTACGGTCGACGATGACTGTACATGTCGCCAGATGATAATGTCACATCATCTGTCATTATTCAAGGAAAGACTTGAATGACCCTGTCATCGAGAGTTCGTACGTCGAACTCGAAGATGGCAAAGCAAAGATACATCTTGAATACAAACAAGAATCATCTTGCTTTAAGCATGTGCGGAACACGCATGCACAGTATGAACGAACTAGTCGTTATTACAATACTGGTCGTTCAACCTACGTCTCGGGTTCACAACCCAATGGCGGTACCATCTACGATGATGGGAGACGTAAGGTACAAAGTGAGGAAGCGTTGTGCTTCAGCAATTCTTCATTCAGAGACTGCAACCCACAACCCGCTATACTGTTACACTTGTGTGTGCCGTTCAACAGCACAGTGTTTATTTGATATACTGTATAATATTTGTGGGCTGCCTCGCACATCAGCCCTAACAATGACTACCTTGGAAATGGGACATAAAGCGGCCAACACCGTCCCCGGATTTTCAGGAACATGGATTCTTCCGCTGTCTCCCAAAAACCAAAAAAGATGGTTCGACAAAGGTTTTAAACTTGTTTTCAGATTCCCGCATAACACTATTCCATTTATCCCACATGGCTATTGGACGGGTGATGACCCCTACGTTCTCCCAGGTGGTGGATGCTATAAGGATGACTTTTCGGATGTTGTTATTATAGCTATAGACAGTGCACCTAGTGATACTCAACCAGCCTTTGACTGGAGGCCTACACAGAAAAAGATTGCCAGATGGTTCCTCAACGTCCTTCCTAAGTCCAGAGTCACGAAGAAGAGGCTAGAGTACACAGGAGTCGGCTCTGATATTTGGGATGAAGTTCCGAATGAAAGCGTCAAAGTACTTCCTTCTTCGCTTTGCCCATGGCCCACTCAAGACCCTCCTTATCATCAGAGTGATATTGAGCATTATTATGGTGGTCACCACGACACGACAATCACAAACGCAAATTCCAAGCCCTTCATAAACACCGTTAAATGGCCCAAAGTTCTCACACTCATGGGATACCTCCCTCCTCTTTTTGGTATTGTCCTCAACACGATAGGTGTTCCCCGTGGCAAGATTAAACCTCTTCTTTAAAAACTATCAAGAATTTGTAGGCAACACACCAAAAATAGGCGAGACGTGTTTCTGTTAAACACCACCACCACCTTAAACACTGACCCGCATACAGTTGACATCTCGAGCAGTGAAGCCATGGCAGAAACAGAAGTTGTGCAACAATCAAACGACTTTCTTCAAACCCTCCTGCAATAATTCTCAAAAATCTTGCAATAAAAGACGGTCCCGTGCCCCCAAGGGTAGGGGCCGTCCCCTCCTCCCCGCCACCCCCTCCCCGCCCCACCCCGACCCCTTCCTCAACAAGCCCCAAAACCCCCTTAATTCTCCGACTTCCCTCCCCACCGCCCAGATCCAGCCACCCCTCCACTCACCCGGCCATGGCTGCTTCTCCATCTTCTAGAGTTTTTTGCCTAGCACTTAGCTTTTTCTCTAGATGTCCCCCTGCTGAAAAGTGGGTTGAGCCCCTTTGTGGGCGCGCTATAGCAGAGGGAGTAGCCCCTGGTGTTTTCACTAGCCTGCTTTGCAGGGATACCGCACTCTCAGGACTTTGTCCCCTTTGCTAGCGTAAATGTTTTATTATATTATTATTATTATTATTAACTGTCAGTTATCAGAATCAGTTGACGTTGTTTGAATATCTGTCAAAATGTCATTGGTTCCTTACAATTCAGAAATTTTAATTGGATCCGTACGCCCTTTTAGGCTAAGATCGAAGATTGCATAATCTGTTAATTGGCTGAATTATCATCATTGTGTAATGATCATTCTGTGTCACCTACAAATCAGCCAGCAAACAACCATGATCATCAGCCACCATCAGCCACCATCAACCATGCATCATTATCATCATCCACCATGCCTATTTTACCTAGGTCTAAGGCAAAGTTGTCGAATTCTGAAAACGAATACAAGCCGAAACGCCCGCAAATTCTACTTTTTCGCCATGGCCCTTTGCATGTGTGTCAAAATAAACACCTCACAACACTTACATCACTTAAAATTCACAAATACACATGAATTCCTCCGCGCGCGAGTGTCATAAAAAACACCGAAAACGTGTTGTGGGACATATGGCATACTGTAATACCGGTTGCTGTTCTTCCAAAAAGTAGTCGTCATGCCACCCTCGACGGACGACAAATTACACGCGTCCTCTGCGAGTTTCGCTATGGGTTTGTCAGAGTGTTTAACGATGCCAGCATGACAGATCCCGATGCGACAATGCTCGAGTCACCAGGGGCTAAATATAAGTCCACTTATTATCACCAATCCAACGCCCCCGATCATGCTTAACATGCCACGCAAATATTCGACCATGTTTTGAGAAAAGCTCCGTACTGTTTTCAAGAAAGTGATCAAAGTTGAAACTTTTCAAGGGAATACAAAAAAAGAGACAAATACTTTTTTCGACCTGAAAATTGGCCATTTGTCAATTATTCTCACTCAAAAAATGTTTTCTCCTCCTATTCAGTGTTGATACATATTGGACTTTCAATCCAACCCTAAAAACTTACCTTCACTACGAAGGTTATGCATGATGTCCTCAGGGTGTGGACCTAATGTGTCATGGTTATGCAAGGTATCCTAAAAGGATTGTGAGTTGTACCAGTAGGCATACAAAACGCTTCTCCTACAGGCATCGGAAACAGTAGAAAGTGAAGTAGTCTATACTTATACATCAATCTATCATTTTACACATATTTGTACAACCCTCCCTGACAGCTTGCATTATATATTGCAAGCTGAGAAGTAGTCATCTCTAGGAAGTTTATTCTAAGTTCTAAGATATGCTTGGTCAACTGCCTCCAATTACGCACAGTGACTTCTCTAGGAAGTTTATTCTAGTTCTAGGAAATGCATGAACAACAGCCTCCACTTGCGCCAACGACTTTTCACGCGGCTCTGTGGTCAGCCTTGCGACTTGTTGGAGGATTGCATATTCTACAGCGATGAACCCCATGTTCGCATTCTGCAAAGTATCGGCGAAGGTCAGTGCGGTAATAAACACAAATTCAAAGTGACCAAGCTTCGGCAGTTTGAATCTGTACTCGAACAACAAAGTCTTAACAAACCTGCAGCGAAGTGGTGGTTCATTTTGCGGCGTTCTTTTTGCTCTTCTTTTTTAACATCTTTTCTGGCTCGTCTGCTTTCACCACCGTCTAGTTGCCTCAACTCCCTATGCGTCGACGCCACATTTCTCTCTTCCTGGCAGTGACAAGCATGCACAACTCAGCCCTTGAAAGAACTTACAAGGGACTTGCCAAAACCAAAACTAATCCAAATCGTACCTCTTTCTTCTTCGTTTTTTGGAGTTCTCGCTCCATCTTCAAAGCATCCCTGAACATAAGTCGCTGGTATATCAGATCCAGAATCCACTAACTAAATCCGACCGTGACCACAACACGTGGAAGTTGTAGTGCAGTTCACCTCTTTTCTCTTTCAGCTTGTTTGACCATGGCTAGCTTATCTGTTCTCTGTACCTGAAAAAACAAATCGTACGTAAGCCAAACGGACGTGCAATTTTCACGCCGGCCTAGTTATTCCGCCCGATTGTGATCGAACGGAGGTGGTTATGTCCATACGTTATGCTAAGTCGTGCGCGTACAAGTCTTGGCGGACGTGAAAGCAAAGCGATCAGTTGACGGATCGTCTTGGCATTCGGGTACAAGGTGCGCTAATGAATTATGAATTAGCTTAAACACGCGTTTGCATTTCTGAGATTCCCATAGTTGTGCCCGAAGAGTTGCGTGCTGAAGGGCATGGGTTCTCGTTCAATACAATTCAAAACAGCGAAGACAACCAACGATGTACCAACCTTTGAATCCTGAGTGTCGCTTCCAGAAGATGAGGCACGAGGGCGAGTATCTAAATGTGTGCGGCCCATGACGAAGGAATAGATATGCTAAAGTGGTGTGTTTTGAGAGGTCGTTTACACTACTGTGTGTGTTGAATCGTTGGAAACTGCTTGATATCGTGCAGCGGAGCGGGTAATGTAGTCTCTGCAGTGCCAAATAAGTGTCATTCAATTCTGTCGAAAGCAGAAATCTCAAGAGACGTCTGTTCATGACATCAAATGTGAATGGTGGATTTCATAATTTGAAAAAGATCTACGGTCGTAAACGAGTCTACGTTCTAACGATCATATCATGGTCATCCTACATGGTGCCTTGACTTTTCGCACATTAATCGTGAGCGTTTAACAAGCCTCGTCTCGGTCCGTTTTCACCGTGGCGATGATTACAGGGTGGAAGTCTGCATTGGAGTGCTGACTAAGAAACGGAGTCAGACATCGAAATGTGTACGTGGATGCAGCCCGATACGTCGTGAAATGGATTGCTCATAGAAACGTCATTGTCAATGATTGGTCAGATAACTGCTATGTGCCCCTCTTGTCCGCCTGTTTATCCTGTACACCTGTCGCTGTGGCGCTGTCGTGGAACGATAGGATCTTCCGTTCGGCAATCGGCATACATGAAACATGATACACGATACAGTGACACCCGTATGATACATGATACCCGTACTGTGTCCACAGATGCGCGTTACACAAGAACGGAATGCATACATCTCTATCATTATCTCTTGAAGGTTTCCGATTTAACGCTACTCTCGTCCCCAGAGTTTAGACTGTATGTGACTATGTCCTCGACAAGATTTTGGAAGATGAGACAGTTTCCGGGCAAAACATTGAAGGGAGTTGGCGACAAATACATAGTTTCATATTGGATCAACCGTCCACCTCTGCTGGCATCGTCTATTGTATGACTCAAGTTCAATGTGAGAAGGTTGCAACCTGCTGAAATCTGTATAGGCAGCCCTGACCGGGAGTCCCGGTGCAGGCCCCTATGACAGATTCCTAGGTAGCCAACCTAGGTTGGCCAAAACGTGTGCGAAGTTTTATCGTGCCCCTCCCCAAATCCGTTTAAACGGACGTTTAATCGTGGAGGGTCCGACGTTACATACTTAAGGCGACGTTACATACTTAAGGCGACGTTACATACTTAAGGATGTCATGTCATCGGATCGAGAATCGATAAGACATAATTGAGGTCCTCCGACTGTTCAAATATGAAATTTTTGCCTTCGATCGGCATTCCACAATATGGCGGACAACACGCAAGCCGCCGACTCCTCGACTCGGTTCGTTTGGTGGATGGTGCGTGTGTTGGATAATGGGCGGGATACTGCCGAGCTTGAGCCGGCTGGTTCCGTGGGCGGTGCAAACGATAAAGGTAAATATTTGCACTGCAATAGGGTCATCGTTGCTCTCACACAACCGAGAATTCTCTGTCATATAGTTGGCACTATATTATCGTGTGCGCATACGAAAAAGACTACGGATTGCACCTACCGCGCAAAAAGCTACGTAGGATTCGTATGTTGTTCGTATATATAGTCATTCTCGTGTGCTAACACGGAAAAAACTATGGTGACTAGGTATTTTTTTTGGTAATTTACCGGTAAGAGTATTACCGGTAATTTACCGGGTATTACCTAGCCCCATTGTTAAATTAAGGTCTTAACAGTGTGGGTAATGTCGCGTTGGTAATTACCGGTAATGGTATTACCGGTAAATTACCCGGTATTATCACACCCCATATTCGCATTACCGGTAAAGTAGTCACCTTAGAAAAAACTACGCAGGCTTCGTATGCTGTTCGTTGTCATTCTCGTGTGCTAACACGAAAAAAACTATGCAGAATTCGTGTGCTGTTCGTAGCGGCATTCTCGTGTGTGCACACGAAAAAGACTACGGATTGCACCGCGCAAATCGTGTGGTGTTCGTGTGCTCGTTTCTATGAAATCATTTGATATCACGCGTGTGGTGTTCGTGTCAGGAGGCTAGATATGTAGGGTCCTGGCACTATCTCGTCTCCATCGTATGCCGAGGCTAGCGCCGAGGAAAAGGCAAAACGGGTGACGCGGTTCCGTGAAGCCAAGAAGCGTTGCCAAGTGCTGTGCAAGGGTCGGAATCGATTTGTGATTTTGCAATGTAATTGTCCGATCGATTAATTAATCGATTATTGGTATCGAATCGATTTGGATTTGAGCCTTACAATTATGATTACTCGTGATATAACTACTTTCAAACTCGCAAAAATCGCCAGTGTTAAGGGCGAAACGATTAGACAATCAAATCGATTTCAACAAATGTAACAAATATGATGGTTGATAATCGATTACAAAAATGAAACCGATTCCGACCCTTGGTGTTGTGTGCACTTTGCACAATTATCTAGCGCATCTCCTAGACTCCTGCGACACTCCAAATACATAACAGAGTGTTGTGTCCTCTGTCTTGACATGATGTTGTGTTGATGTCTAGGTACTAGGTTCTTTACTCGTTAACAATGTACATCAACGGGGAGAGGCACCTGGATACCTCTAATGCTCTAAAATGCTATAATAAAAAGTCAAATGACCATATAAGGGTTATGTCGCCTGTTCAGTTGCCACCACTATGAATATGCAATAATCGGCAAAGTTTAATCGGACCCCCCCCAAAAATATGTTTAAACGTAAGTTTAATCGTGGGAGGGGGTGACGTTTTGGCCAACCTAGTAGCCAACACTGGACCTGTGACTGATCCGTAAGCCCGTGCTGTGACACATCAAGGTGTCACAAGTAGCTAGGACCGAGACCGTTCCGACTCCGTGACCGTTCCGGGTATATCTAGCTTAGGGTTTTTTTTCTTATACGAGTTTATCTATATTGGTTCACTGACTGTCTGATATCTTGAACCGGGATATTCCAGTACAACCTGGTTGAGTCAACAAGAGCATACGGGTGCTTTAATCACGACGGCACACTATCACGGAGGAATGATATCTTCCGATCGTTCACAAGTGTACAAAGACTTTATGACAGGAAAAATCCGAGTAGTAGTGGCGACCAACGATGCCTTTGGCATGGGTGTAGACAAAGCAGACGTCAGGTGGATTGTACACCACACGCGTGTCACAATCGGTCTATTGAGGCATATGTTCAACGGTTCAAGAAATTGGTAGAGCAGGAAGAGATGGCGAGCGGGCTAACTGCATGTTGTTGTTCTCACCAAAGAACTTGCAAAATATCAAAATCGTGTTTCAAAAGAACGATACAGAAAATCAAGAATCGAAACGAAGCAAACTCAAAGAGATGGGCAATTATTGTTTCAACATCAAAGATTGTAGACACCAAATGTTACTGGATCACTTTGGCGACAAAATCAAAGTGTCACGAGGTTGCAAGATGTGTGACATTTGCTCGACACCAAGTGGACTTGTTTTGACAGAGGCACAAGCGAAACGTGTGCTGAAATCTGTATAGGCAGCCCTGACTGGGAGTCCCGGTCAGGCCCCTATGACAGATCCCTAGGACCAACACTGGACTGCTGACTGATCTGTAGGTTCGTACTGTGACACACGCCGTGTCACAGGTAGGCTAGACTCCGAGACCGTCCGAGACCGTTCCGGGTATATCTAGCTTAGGGTTTATTTATCTTATACAGTTTATCCACACGAGTACGGGACTTTCTGATATCTAGTGTACTTGGATATTCCGGTAGGTCGTGGCCCCATCCACGTTTTCTTTCCACTTGCTATCTTGGCCATGATTGGCTAAGCAGCCGCTTGAAGAGGTGGTGCGCACTTGCGCGTGTGGGTGCGACTAGGATTTGGGACATGGCTTTACGGTAGACGTCTTTTACGGCTGCGAGTCATGGGCACCGCGCGTTGCTATTGCTTGGTTTTGGCAATGTTCATTTACGTTATTCTACCTGCACTGATCCCGTTGGTTCACGTATTTTGGGCTGGTGCTCCGGACACCTTCGACCACACCGACATTTGCAAGTGCCCCACGCTCTTTTCGCCGCTCCGCACGTTCTGCCGTTACGTCTTCGTTCCATTTCCGCCACAACACCCAAACGTGCTGCCGCGCATCATCTTTTTCTCTGGCTTTCAAAAGTATGGCAACATCTACTCGAGCTCGCAAACGCCTATTGAAGGACTCCGATTTGGACGCCTCAATACGGCTTTTGGATGCGGTTCGGGACACTCCGACCGCTAGCACCCCACCTGTGGTGCCCCCTGCTGCTTCCAGCAACTCCGACACCGCTGTCGCGTTGCGGAAGCACCTAGTCGACCAACATGCCACGGTTGACGCGGTGTACAAGGGTAGGCAATTTAATTTAGATTATTTCTCTCTGATTTTAGATTAACCCATTTTTCATGTTGATTTTAGATTAAGTTTTTTTTATCTCATCTGGCTATTACCGGTGCATGCATCCATGCCATCGTTACACTACGTTACACAAAGCAGTTGTCGCGTAGCCAAACGAGAGGAAAGTAACATGGCTGAGGCCGACGACTTTGAGTTCACAAGCCCGGGAAAAAATGTGGAAGATATATATCATTCGGATGAAGAGGATGAAGAGGAATTCCTCGTTAAACACATGGAAAAGTCGAAACGTACCCGTGTCCCCTTAGTGTGGAGTACCGTCCTCAATGGTGTATCGTATGTAGAGTGCACAGAGAAGATGGAAACCTTGAGCCTCGAGGGTGTGACCAAGTCTGGCAAGGATTATAGGTCGAAAAAAAACGGTTCCGTGACTCAAAACTTCAGGTGTGCTTTACAGCATACACACGGTTGTCAGGTTTACTACAAAATTGTCAAGGGAACGACCTTATGCCCTACTATTCCATGCAACATGTACACCCGTGGGACACACGACCATACTAATTTCATAGGAAAGGGTATGTCGAAAGATTTAAAGGACAAGTGTAAGGAGGCGATCAAGGAAAAGCTTCCGCCTAAAGCCATTTTTAAGAAGCTTAGTACCGCAGTCACCACAGCCATGGAAGACGATGACGTCGTTGATTACAAGGTCATAAAGAGCTTTGTGAACAACAATCGCAAACAAATCTTGGAGCTTAGAACCATAAAGACATGCGGTCAGTTCATGGAGGTTTGCCAGACCTCCAACTTGTTGGCCATCCCCGTGACCGATCGCAAAACGGCGGGGACGCTTTGCATGTTTGAAGGACAAGTACTCCAACCGAGCGGCTTCGAAACCGTGGAACATTACGCCGAGAATTCCGCGAACACCCTGCCTCCTATTCCTTTCGAAGCCCAAGCAACCCAAGATGAGCTTAATACTTGGAAGCTGGCGGGTTGGAATGAAGACTTTTCCGTTTATGAACGGAACCTTCAAGCACATTTCATCTCAATTCTTGCTTGCGAGTCTGCTGAGTACTTCGTGCATATCTTAGAGAACATGCTTGTCGTCCAAGGGTGGAGTACGCGTTCGAAAAGGTTTTACAAAGGGAAGTTTAACTTGCGTGCCCTTTACAAGAACTACACCGAACTCGTCAAGGATTATGTCGCAGCGCAGAAACGCAAAAGGTGGTGCGTGATTTACACCACTTGGGGGAAACTCGAGGTACTTCTCGCAAAGGATCACCGCTCACGCGACGACACGTACAAGACGAACTGGCAAGGCTTACCCCTTGAATGCAACGGGTCTTCCTACTTGGATAAGCGTTTTCGTCTCGGGGCGCTCGCCATCAAATCGCACGAGGACGCCTATGCTTCGCAAATAGTGGACTTTTGCTTGATCGCGGCTATGCAACTTGGTTTCCAGAAAGTGTGGCAACCTCGTTATCATACTTTGGATCACTCCCTCGCTTTCTTCAACGCTAACGCCAAGCTTCCGGAAACCATCACGCATGTTCTAGAGCACTTGAGGTTACCTACGAACCTCTGTACACTTGTCGCGGAAGAGATTACGCAAGGGATATGTTGGTCGCATTGCATGATGAAGCTTAACGAGAAGACCGCGCTATTCAACGACGCTCATAACGTTAACGGCTTCAAGCAGGGCGTTACGGATATACACAACATCACCATCGTTGGTGCTCGTGATAGTGCATTCAAGCTCTTCATCGAACTATACAAGCGTGAGGAAGAGTATATTTGCAACTGGTTCGTGGAGACTTGGTGGGGCAAGTGGGGTGGGTGGGTTCTCGGCTTCATGCCAGAAGGGATCCAATCTACGCAGAATAGTCCCGAGTGCGTGAATAGACACGTGAAAGACGAGATGACCATGCGTAAGCAACTCCAACTCGAGGTATTCCATCCTTCTGCGCTAAAATACATGCACGAGGAGACGATCTACGACGGGCAACACCCAATACCTACGACTCCAGTTATTACACAAGCTATTTGGCGGGAGGCGCTACTTATGATTGACAACAACATGCTCGAGCTTATGACGCGCACGACCGGCGTCTTGGGGGTTACAGACCGTCCTTCCTTTGTCGTTCCCCCCCTTAAGACCTTCGAGAAGTTGAGTGCTTCCACTATCGCGGATAAAAGGAAAGAGATTGCTCCCCTTGTGGTAAAGTTCCTCGCCCTTATGCGCGACCCTGAACACCCTCCTGCGACGGTTGTCACCTTCGAGCAGTTCATGAACACCTACAAGTCTTTTGTGATCTTACGACCATTGGACGCTAATAACGTCACCGAATTTGGGCACCACTGGTGTATGTGCCCTATCTACGCGGAGAGCGTCACGTGTGCATGTAGTATTGCTGTTGGCTTATTCAAAGGGAAGTTTAAGGCGCCTCTTGAAAAACATCTCGACATAATTGGCCGACACCCACAAGTGGGCCGCCCGAGAAAACCGGTTGGCGCCTTGAAAAGGCAACCCCTTGGGAAGATCACCGCGAAACTGAAACGGGAAGCATCCAAGCGAGCGCGCGAGGTGGTAGAGCTAGACATGGAAGCTAGATGCTCGCAGCAAGTTCCTAAAAGTTTATCGTGCGAACTGTGCGGTGAAGAAGACAACGGACATGAAATGCTGTTATGCGACGTGTGCAATAAGGGCTTCCATATTTTTTGCTTGCGTCCAAGCCTAAGCAAGATCCCAGCAGGAACATGGTTGTGCGGACTATGCGTAGCTAAGGAATAGACAATTTTCTTCAGGTGTACATAAGTGTAATAGCAAGTATTAATATTTTGTGTACACACTATTCTCAAGTATTTTTTTGAATCAATCTAGCAACCTCTTTACTTTGCTTTACTTTATAAAAAATCCCACTTGGCCCAGGAGGTGAAGTAAATATCCGTGGTAGCATGTGGTAGCCAAATGTTCTTGAAGCAACTTTTGCAAGTGAGCCGGTCAGGTTGTGGCAAGGGAATATCGGCTAGGTCCCTACCCACTACCGCCCACCTTGCAAGGAACCGCTCGTGGTCGGCGTATCCTTCAAAATTGTTGGCGAAAGCTTGTTGCAGGTCTTGCAAGTCCCGGTTGAACCGAGCGCGGAGCCACGCTTTCCGTTCGCAGTGGTCGCAACATGGTTGGGGCATACTTGTTTCGTACTTTAACAAAGTTTCCTTGGGTCGATAAGTGATAGTAAGATGCGAACACAAAGGGAGTATGTATGCGAACAACGTGATATGTTATTATATAGTACACGCTATACGATATCTTATACCATATACGTTATAGACGCTATTGTATTTGACTAAACCTATTTGACTAAGTCTTAGCCCGCAAATAAAAAAATGAACAGAGTAATAAATAGGGATCGCGGACGAGGACTATCAATCTTCCAGAGGCTACCTACCCGCCCCGTACAATTGCCCAGCGCTTTGGCAAAAGCACGTCGTGGTCCGCGGGGAAGACGAGAACCCTACGAAGGATCCCCACTATGGACTCACTCGCCCCAACAAGCGGTGCGAGTTGCATAAGGTCCTCATATGCATGGTTGAGTATGGGGAGGCTGGCGTTTGGCCATTAGAGTTTCCTTTCGATTGTTTCCCAATGCTCGACCACTACGCTGTCGACAACCGCAAGCAGGGTGCGTGGGTGTGGTGCGAGGAGATCGCAACCACTCGCATTGTTTTCCACGACCATGGAAACGACGACGATGGAAAATTCACCTCCCTTGTGTCGTACAAGTTGTGCAGCAAGTGCGCTAAAACTTGTCAGAGGATGGTGGTGCCTCTCGAGAGGCACGAGCGCAATGCAAGTTTGAATATTTCTGAACGTTTGAACGTCGAGTTCGAGCTAATATAGGATAGTAAATTAGCAAAGACTAGTAGCGATAACGAGCAAGTACAACAAACAAATATTATTTGATTGCCAAAACAAGTAATGATATATATCAACTTGTAAATGTAAATGTTTTTTTCACGTGGCTAAGCATGGCATACACGTATTGTACCCCTATTTCACTAAGCATAATCTATTACTTATCTCCTACCACGCTTCCGCGCACCCTCCGCTTCACGCCTTCGCTTGTTCGTGACTTTGTCCAAGCACTTCATAACGTCTGCCCCCAAAGTATTGAGCACTTTCACGTTGGCATCGTCCACCGTGGGGGCGAGGTCCGTGCCCGCGAGGAAGTACTTGACGTACTCCTTGGCAGCGAAGTCGAGAAAACCCCAGTGGATGGGCGAGTTGACTGGGTTAAGCTGCACATCCGGGTCGTATGAGGCCACGTCCTTCAAGGCCAAGTTGGCGGAGAACACTATTCGGGGCGTGCCATCCGCATTGGACACCCCTTGGTGAACCCCCCCCACAACGGCGCACTCGCCCAACTCCACTTTCTCCTTCCCCCCAACGTTCACCGCGAAGGCGTCGAGGGTTTCCTTCGGGAGCATTAGAGCGCGCTGCTCACGGAAAGCTGTATCGCAGTTCAGCCTCAAGTTCTCTTGCGTCGATTGGCCTAATAGGTCAATCGACGCTTCCAACGACGGGGTTGGCGCAGAGCACACCCTTGTTGGGGAACATGGGCCCAAGTAGGCGACGATCGCCAAGTGCTGGGCGGGCTCGGTGAGGGGCTGGTTCAACGGCTGGTCAAGATGCCAAGGTTGCCACCCCCTTAGGGACGAGAGGACCTTCCCCGATTTCTCCGCAACCAGGTTGTCGTTGATTAAAAACGCTTGGTTCTCGACGGTGTACGAGTTACGTAGGTTTTCCAATACCTGCGTCTCCACCTCGTTGACGAAGACGTTCAAGTGCTTCCGATCTTCGTCGTCGAGGAAGTTGTCGTAGAAGTCCGTCAATATTTCCCCCCCCCCGTGTTTCGCGGTTTCATGAAACACCTCTAGCTTTCCTCCGGTAAGGGTTACGATTCCGCTAGGAAGTTTGTCCCAATCCGGCACCTTGTGCAAGGCTTCCCGCCACATAAGCGAATAGCGCCTTTCCAGATGTTGTCGCGACTCTTCGGGTAAAGACACCACGAAGTTGTTTGCGAAGCCTATTGCTCGCGTACGATCGAAGTCGTCCAAATATTTTTCTTTGCCTCTTGCGGGTTTCTTTGACTGTCCGCTGCATTTTGCGCATCGCAGCTCGCCCTTGCCTCTTTTTATCCGGGTGCAGCGTTTGCCCTCGTGGTCCATAGTCGACGGGTCTTGCTTGCATTCAATGAGCTTTCCCTTCTTGTTTAACTGTCCGCATTCGCAGATCTCGGCAAGTGTTGATTGTTCCATAGTCGTTACGATTTACGTTCGGGTTATAATAAATTTCAACTTTCACTAAAGGAAATAAAAGCGCCACTAACTTGCATATTCACGGCCGTGAATTCCAGATTCACGGCCGTGAATTCCATATGTCCGAATGGAACCAAAAACCGTTCGATTTTAATCGAACGGCTTTTGGTTCCATTCGGAAAGATTCACGGCCGTGAATCTAAAATTCACGGCCGTGAATAACAGGGATATATGACCGACCTGTTTTCATCTCATGCCCTTCACACGGGTGCTGTGTCACGCGACGGGGAGTTCGGGACGACGGCGATAAACGGTGCATGCGCCCGCCTTACCCCTTCCAGATTCATGGCCGTGAATTCCATATGTCCGAATGGAACCAAAAACCGTTAGATTTTAATCGAACGGTTTTTGGTTCCATTCGGAAAGATTCACGGCCGTGAATCTAAAATTCACGGCCGTGAATAACTGGGATACCGTTTCTGGCGCGACTCGGAAAGTTGCAAGGGGGAAGTATTTTGAGAAACAAGTTGCCGATTTACGACCGATTGTGACTAACTAAAAGATGCCTCGTGATAAGTGCGGTGTATGCTGTCCGAAAGCACCTAGCAAGCAAGATTTACGGCGAGTAGTGGCAATGATATTGGGACCGTATGCAAAGCTCGAACAGATACGCCCAATTTACTGGCCTGCGCAATTCGAGTCCATAGGCGGAAGAAATGGGTATTCGCAATATAAAGTTGGAGAGCTCTTGATTTTGTTGAAATCATATTTCGTACATATCTTAGGGAGTGAGAATGCAATTAAAGAAGGTCAACTTGCTTTATTTTTTTCCGCGTTAGCTTCAATCCGGCCTACGGACAGCGGGCTCGAAGTGTGCTGTGATAGGCATAATACAATGGTAGCTTACGACGCATGGGTGGACGAAATCTTTTTTTCAAACCAGTCGCCAACACTCTCCGATGTATGCCAACCTACTGAACCCATAGGGCAAAACAATGTGAACGCGGAGATTGCGACATGCGACGAGATTGAACCGTATGAAACAACGGAGCGCGTTGTGGACAACAATGCGAACGACAATGCAAACGACGACAACGCGAGGAAGTTGTTTCAGAAACGAAAACGGAGTGCGTTGTCAACGAGGTGTGCTCCTATGAAAAATTTACCATTTAAAATAACGATACCAAGGGTATGTGATAAAGGCACTAGTTTTTATCCCACAATCGCACAACAATACACGCCTCTATTAGCAGTTATTGGCAGTTTGTTTCACGGAAAAAAAATTGGGGATTTTTGCTGTGGTAAGGGACCTCGCTACGTTTACAACAACCTAGTTCGGTTCAAACCGAAGACGATCTTTCTGAGCGATAAGCATCCTGCGCAAGGCATAAGACGCCTAGACTTAGAGAAAATCAAGTCGGAAGAATTCAACCCGCAAGTAGACATCATAATATCGTCCTTGCCATATGCAAGAGGGAAGTGCGAACCTTTGTTAGCTGCGTGTCTTCAATCCAACGCCTCGATCGTGTGTTTGAAGCTATTGCATTCGTTCGAACGTCCTGTGGTTGGGGATAGTAGAGCTAGTGCGTTCCAAAGACTTGGCTTAAAGATTTTGCTACCGCCTGCAAAGTATCCGGGGTTCGACCGTAGTTTAGGAGAAGTTGAAGCCTGGTATATTTTTTTCAACTCAGCGACAACAAAAGTTTTACTAAAGAAAAGTGTCAGTGAGTTTCACAAATTGCTGTACAAAGACAGAGGATACCCGGAAAGTGCTGGGAGCGTACCTTTTATTTATTCTGGCGTAGAGCACAACGTTGCATCTTTCAAGGATCGAGGACTTATTTTGTGGGATTCGCGGAAACAGGCGGCCGGTGCTAATAAGTGATAACCAAAGGCTAAAGGTGCTACTCACGGAATTTGAAGCAACGTTGCATGCACAAACGTGCAAGATAATAGAGCGTGGCTGCGCAAACGAGGCAAAAGGCAAGAAAGGAGGGAAGGAGGGTTGGAATGTTGGGTGGTGGTTTAACATGGGGAGAACAGTGCAGCAAGAGGGGTTTGCCCCTAAGCTAGATGGCACATGTGCTTTCGGGACGCCCCACCCTTGGCACAAGAAAAAAGGAGTTTACATGGACGATCCGCTAACAAGTGCAAGCAAGCCGTATTGGAAGAAAGAGCTTTACATCCTAGCAGGTCAAATCTTAGAAATAATAGACGCGGATTACAAGCGAGACGGCGATTGGTGCTTGTATGTGTCGTGCATGCTAGCCGGGAAGTGCGAAGTGAAGCGACACGAGGACAGAAAAGATGTGTCACATCAATACATAATTTTTCTTGGAAACTACAAGAACGCGGTTCTGGAGATGGAGTCGCCTAGAGAGAATAGCAAGGGCACCCTTCTCCAATTCTCTGAAAGCCATAAGGTTTTAAAGTGCGATGCGCGGTGCAAACATAGAGTAGCTTCTGAAGGTTTTGAGGGAGTGCGCTATTGCGTTACTTTATACAAAATGTATGACAGGCGTCTAACAGAACCAGCCCCGGTGTATTGGCCACCACATTATATTTAAATCACAATAGTGGCAGGGGAGTACGCCTTTGCGAGATCACTAGAGTCAACCATAACGTGTTTGCATAGACTCACTCCCGTAGAAACGTCTGAAGCACACCAATCCTGCCTTAAAACGTACCCCCTATTGTGCACAGTTATTTCTGAAGCACAACTTGCACATAGTTTGCCAATAGTGTTTCCACATCGCCTAATGGTAAGCATAGCGCCCGCTGCGCAATGGTGGACGCTACGGTGCTCCCTAGTGGCTAATAGTGATAACCAATACAAGAATCGAGCCATGTATGACATGTTTTTTGCCCGGTTGTATAACACCGATAAGAAAGGTTGCATAATATCGTCGAGTTGCCACCCTGCAACATGGTTAGTGTAGTGAAACAAGGGAAACGACCCAGAGAACAAGTGGCGCTGGCACGGTGAATATCCCCAGTTCCCACGTGAAGGTATAACCCCTCCCCAAGGCATACCCTCCGTGTATTCGAGATACACATAGCGGTTATGAAAGTCCCATATAGGGTTACCGTCACTATCGTCACTCTCCCATAGGTTCACAGTGTCTGTATACATTAGCCGGAAGCCAGTTTGGGCATACTCGTCGAATACAGTGCCTTTGAAAGCTGTGGGTTGATAGTGGGGGGCCTTATTTTCAAGCAGAACACGCCGGGAGTGTCTATTACAACGGCGCCCACCATTATCACAAGTGAGACAAACCTTCTTAAAGCTTTTTGGAGGCTTCCTCATGATGGCAAGCGGGAACTACAGCGTTTGACCTGCGTGTGCACATTATTTGAACAGGAGTCGTGAAAAGGACCACCGGTCATAGCCGGATGACATCAAGAAAACTTAATCTAAAATCAACATGAAAAAGAGTTAATCTAAAATCAGCAATAAATAATCTAAATTAAATATTTTTCCGTGTACAAGGGGCGTTTACATCGGGCTTGGGCCAAGGGTATCCGCGAGGATATCCTTGGTTCCAAGAAACATCATTATCGTGGCACTGACGACGCGGACCGCCTCTCCGAGCTGGTGGTGCAGCTTCGTACCGAGTTTCAGTCCGCTGGGCTGGATTTGACTCCCTTTGACCTCGACGACCCCACCTCTCTGGTTGTCGAGAAGGTTAATGGGCTTCTCTACGACGTGTTGGCCCTCGTCGTGGAGCGCAACTCTGTGGCGGACACCTGGCTTCGCGGTACGGACTCCTCGGCTGACCGAGATGGACGTCGTGCCCTTGTCGACATCATCAAGGGGAGCGTGCCTGCCGCGCTACGTGAGAGCCACCAGCAGGAGCACGCGGCTCTACGTACGTTATCCCGCAGGCGTTGACCCGCAGCCCATCTTGGCTCGTGAGCAACGTCTGGTGCGGGATAACCGTGCTCCTGACTGGCGGCCCACCGACGAGACCCGCAAGCTGTCGCTCTACAACCGCCTCGACCCGGTCTTCTACGCGGCGGTGAAGGTGCGGTACGCGCTTGCGGGTGACCTCGGCGGGGTCACTCTCCGCTCGCTTCAGGCCCTCGTCGTGGCTATCTTTCAGGCCTGGGCGCAGTCGGACGATGGGGTGACAGTGCGTGAGAAGCAGACGTTGGGGGCGGGCGGCGAGCCCTCCGCGCTTATCACGTCGTCTGAGTACGCCGTTCTCCTCGACGAGATCGCCGCCTTGAAGGCGCTCGTGCAAGGCAATCGTGCGGGCGCGGCCCAACGGCAGCAACAGCAACAGCCGCGGAGTAAGCGGCATCCGCGAGGCCATCGGGTGGGTGTGCACGCGGCACCACCTGTGGGGTTCGACAGGGACAACATGAAGGCGAAACCCCTCTGCCACCGCTGCCGGAAAGCGGGCAAAGGTGACACCTATCACGCGTACCGCGACTGCCCTCTTGGTGGGCGCCAGCATTCGTCGGCCACAGCAGCGGCCTTCTGCATTCCTATTGAGGAGGAGGATGCGGAGGGCCTCCACACCTTGGCACTTGTGCAGGTCTTCCAGGAGGCTGCGGATGATGGTCCGGAGGCCTTCGCCCGTGCGGCGTCGGCTTACGGTCCTCCCGCTGTCCTTTCCGCGGGCGGTGTTGGGCTGTTGGCGGCATCGACGTGTCGGCCTACGGCTTCAGCGTGCAGCCTGCGGCTGACGGCGCGGGCGACGAGGACATCTTGCGGCGGCTTGATGCCCTCACCACTGAGGTTCAGGCCGCCCAAGAAAAGGTACATTACACTCACGCGTCCTTTGTTCCTGGGAGTGCGGTTGGGGAGCATGCATCGGCTCTGGTGTGTGGCCCTGCCGCTGCGGCGGGGATCACACCGGAGGGGCAGGTTCCGGCAGGTGGTGCGGCGGCATCGGCGTCCGCCGTGCCGGCCCCTGCTATGCATGTTTCGCAGGTAAAGGATGTACAGCCCGCGCCAACTCAATCGGCGCGGGTGACCACCACGGAGGCGACATGCGGTGAGTTCGGAGGCTTCGTGCAGACGGTGAATCACGCCGCCGTCCACCCGTCTGACCTGACGGGCTATGACACGGACGACTACGAGGATTTCGCCGACGGTACTTTCACGGTGAAGCCACGGGCTCCGGCCAGTACTATCGGGTGCGGTGTGCCGCCTTTCGGCTTTGGCACGCCGGCAATCGGCGCTCTCGCGGTGCTCTCTCTCTCTTCTGTATTTCTTTTGCAGGTGTAGCTGTTTCAGCTTCCACGGCTTCTGCTGTGTCGGCATGTGCACCGGCTACGGAGATGCCTTCGCCTGGTGGTAATCTCGATTGGGAGACTCCGTCATTTTACTCTACGAATGATTTTGTTGATTCTGTGATCCCGGCTCAAGGTTTCTCGTTGGCTGACAATGTGCCACTGCTTGAGCCGCCTGAGCCCCCTGACAACTTTCAGGACCTTGCTCGGGCAGATTTGACTTTCGACATGGCCTTCTTTTACGGTATGGCTCTACATGAGAGAGGTCCGTTCGGGAATCCTCCCTTCGGATCGGACTTAAGTGGGGCCGCCGCCGACTACTTTGGTGCTGTCGATTGACTTCTTGCTCACTCTGGAGGCACACCAGCATGGTGGTGTGCAGAACTCCTGTGACCTCAAAGACTTCTTCAATCTGGTTTATGGTTTTACTTTGACACCTTTGAAATCTTCAATTTGACTTGATGACACAGAGCCTTTCAGTAGTTTAGCAGGACCTTAATTGCCTGTGAGTTTCTGCTCTTGTGCTAGCTAGAGGGTTCTAATTTGTGTATCAGAATTGCACAGTTAGATTAGCAGTTAGGCCTTGTCACCCTGGCTCCTGCCCTAACACTTACTGGCTACTATCCCGAGATCCTTGTGGGAGGACCTAGAACGCTCTAGATCCTCCCACAAGGATCACTTTTTCAATAATTTATTTGGGCGCCCCACGAGCTTTTTACAAGTCAACACCAAGGAATACTTTCCGCATGGGACCTATATTAAGTAGTGTGGTGCGTGGTTTGACGAGAATCCATCATATATACTCCTAGCTAATGCATTTATAGCATGCCCCAACCAAATTTTGAACGGCTACGCTTTTTAAAGCTTCAAAACCGGGATGTCTCTTCCATATTTTTTGGTCAATCGTATGTCGATCCTTTTCCACCATAGACGTGATATATCTCAAGGTATGCATGTATATTAATCATATTCGGGTCGAAATACGACTTGGATAGTGTATATTGGACACATCACACGAACGCGGTAACATGGGTGAGATATACACATTCCTTAAGTATGGGGATAATTTCGCATTTTGGGCGTAAGTCTTGGTCCATTTTAAGCTTTGAGGCTAGATCTTTGCTTTGGTGAGCACTTTAGTACTTTAATATGACTTCAAAGTCTCCCTGGGATTTTTGGGGGATTTTTTGAACGGTTTGAACTGCCGCTAGAGGTTCTAGAATGCAATTTTCAGATCCTAATTATGATGGAAATATTGAATTTCGACGGTACTACACCATGTCATGCGCATATGCGGCGATTAATCCGGCTAGTATTATATTAAAGGGCTTACACAATTAGTTTTGGTCATACCCTCGAGGGTTGTGAGATATATAACTACGGGTATATATCGGGTTACAGTCAGAATGCTTTCACTTTCGGTGTTTGCATAAGAGTGAATAAACATAAGATAGTCTCGGCTTTATGCCGGAAACCCTAAACCTGTGACACCCGTACTGTACGGAGTACTAGTACAGATAACAGGAAGTGACACACGGTGTGTCACATCCAGCACACCACCCTGGACTATTACGGAGGAAGAGTTAGGGTGGAGCAGGGTTGTTGCAGTTAGAAAACACACCATCTCAAGCGGTGGAAACAATTCTAGAGGGGGCCTGTGCTCTTGGCCAGGGCGGTCCCAAATCTCTAGCTAGCCGTGCACAAGGGAGGCATCTTGGCCTTGAAGCTGATCTAGCAGGGCTACTAGCAGTCACAGAGCAACTCTAGCCACTTTGAAAGTGGTCCACAAAGCAGAGTTCACTGTAGAAGTCGCCGTTGTCAATCTCAAAGTCCAGATTGAAGAAGTCAAAAGTGTCAAAGTCCAAAGAACCAGAGTGCAGATTGAAGTTGTCGTCGGGGTCAGCGGGTCCAGAGTCCAGAAAGGCGGAGTCACGGAAGAAGTCCATTGCGCAATTCTGATAACTGAAGTACTGCCCGGACACCACCGCTCGTGGAGCAATCTCCACGCCACAAAGTGCAGAGGCGGTGACGGTGTCGAGCAAAGCCATGCTCGCACACATGAACAGAGCCGGCAGTGTCGCTGCCGTGAGGAGACTGCCAATTGACGGTGCCCGGACACCACCAACCCGTGGAGCGGGTGGCGGTGCGTCTACATGTAATTCCTCATCGCCAGACTCGGAGTCAGCGACGCTGGCCGAATCATGCGTGGAAGAAATGTACGGAGGCAGGGGTGTGAAGGATTGAATTGAAACCTGCGGCTCGGGCTCGAAGAAGCCCAATTTCACAGACATGCCGTCCATAAAGGACTGCTCGAAGGGGGGTTCGTCGTCGACGAACTGCTTCGGGAAGATTAGCGCGCTCTCGTCGCCCTCGGCTGTCGGTCGCGGTTCAGGCTCCGCGATGCTCCCGTCGATCACGGCGGGCGCGGCCGTGCCGAAATGAACCATGGGAAAATGCTGCGGAGCCGGCTCAGCATCACCGGCTACCTGCTTCAGCTCACGGAGAGCTGCGCGCGCTTCGTGCACGCGGGTAGCAAGGAGAGAGGGCGGAGAAGGCTTTAAGCCTGCGTACTGTGCCCGAAGGCCAATGTTGATGTCGTCCGCGAAGGTGAAGGGCTCTTCGTCGTGACGAACAACAGGCTGATCATGCTGCCCACAAAGTCGAGCGAAGGTGGCGTCGTCCTGAGCGTCGAAGGCGGTCTGGAACGCGGAGACGATCTCGTCGTTCTCGTCGGCAGCCACCAAGTCGCACTCCGCGCATGCCATGTCGTCCGTGGGGCAACTCGCGGTGTCGTGGTAGTGCCCAGGAGGACAACGCGCGCACTCAGGGACGAAGGCGGAGGAGGCCACGTGGAAGGAGATGTTGTGGGCGGAGTTCTTCTTGTAGTGGTTTTGACTCCAATTCCCGTCGGTCTTGAGCGGGCTCGCGGCGAAGCGGAAGCTCTTCCGCGCGCCATAGCCCCCAATACGATCGTTCCGTCCATGGAACTTCCCATCGTCCCTCCTGTTGCGTTCATCCCGCCAACGTGAGGGCGGAAAGGAGACACCCCGCTTACCGTCAGGCTGCTGGCGGTGGCGGTGAGAGTCAGTGAATCCAGAGAGAGGCTCGTCGTCCTTCGCGATTGAGTCCTTTAGCGTCACGAGGGTAGAGGCGGCGGCCTCCAATTGCTTCTCGAACTCCATGATGAGGCTCTTCACGTCAATCCCACCAGAGTAAAGCATAGTTGGGGAAGTCGGAGGTGACGGCTTAGGCTGCTTCGCGCGGCCAACACCGTTCTCGCTCTCCCAAATCTCGAGGATGTGGGCGTAGATGTCCTCGAGGTCGACCTTGGCCAAGTCCACGTCGAGCCGAAGCGGCGTGGTGACCTTGTCGTACATGATGGGGTCGAGGGACGCGAGCAGCTGCTTCTTGGCCATCATGTCGTCGAGCGGACCAGAGGGCGAGTTGCGGATAGCCGTTAGGCAGGCGTCGAAGTCTTGGATTAACGGATCGGGGTCGAGCTTGGAGTCGAAGTAGATGGCACACAACTCCTCGTAGTTCCCAAGGGGTCGGAGAACTCGAGGAAGCAGCCTCTTCGTGACCTCAAGCAAAGCTCGCTTCCCATCTCGCGGTGAAGCACGTCCAGAAGCGTCCACCCAACGTCTTGCGGGTGAGTGAGGCCTCGTCAAAGATGTCAACGTCGTGAAGAGGATGGCGTTGTAGACGTTGTTGACCTCCTTGGTGGCGTCCGCCAAGTCGAAGAGGGTGTCGTTGGCGGTGTCTTTCAGCTCAAATGCCGACTGTAAAGATGTCACCAACGACGTCCACAAAACATTGCGGTCCGATTCGTCACCTCGGAATGACGCCTCCTTGGAGCCAAGAGCGTCTCGAGATGTTCTTTTGATTAAATCCACGTCCCATGACGAATTTTGAACGGCCACAGCACGTGTCCGCTCAGGGGCCGTCAAAGTAGCCGCCGGAGATGCAGGTGTCGGCCGATAGCGCATCCCAACGTCTCGGGAAAAAATTGTGTCAAGACGGATTCGGTTGTGAGCCCCCATGGGAGGCGTAGCTTGCGAAGAAATACTCATGATAAAAAATCCTATAGGTGGGTACGTCGGGGTAAGGCGGCGATGGCGCGGAGAGGAGGAACTCGCGGAAATGGTAATGGCAAAAGCAGTCAAAACGTCCGTAACTGTGAAATCCCAATTGTAGAAGTGCGGAAGTCGTAGTACACGTTGCGCAAGAAGTCCGCGACAAAGATTGATCAGGTCCAGTCGAAACGAAAATCCCGTGGACATCCAAAAATTACGTAGGGTACGCTGCAGCGATAAACACAATTACTCCGTAACGACGCGTGCCTCAACCGCGAGTCCTCATAGCGCAACCATCAAATGGGACCCCCAACGCCCCACCAAGCGGAGGCGTTCAGCCAATCATGCTACCAAAAGTAGTGGAAGGTGCCTGGCGCACCATAACCTGTGAGATATATAACTACGGGTATATATCGGGTTACAGTCAGAATGCTTTCACTTTCGGTGTTTGCATAAGAGTGAATAAACATAAGATAGTCTCGGCTTTATGCCGGAAACCCTAAACCTGTGACACCCGTACTGTACGGAGTACTAGTACAGATAACAGGAAGTGACACACGGTGTGTCACATCCAGCAAGGGTTAACAACGTACGCACCAACCCGAGCTCGTGTAGCAAGGCCTAGAGTTGTCGGTACCCTAGATCCTTGTGGTAGGATCTAGCATTTTAATTAAAATTTTGTGAAAGCACCCACCCAAACCACTCTAAGATTAAAGGTTAAAGCATCGACATTTCAAGCAAAAAAATGTTATAGATAATTCAAAAGGGTCATAGATATTGCCCCAAAGCATATGCCGGGCCACTATATACGATATACAAGGTCGCCATGCCCATTTGCGCTAGATCCTTGTGGGAGGATCTGGATTAAGGATAGTAGCCATTACAGCCTTACATTTTCTAACTCTCCTAGCCAGTCACCATCCACAGTGCTGGGGTGGTGTGCTGAAATCTGTATAGGCAGCCCTGACTGGGAGTCCCGGTCAGGCCCCTATGACAGATCCCTAGGACCAACACTGGACTGCTGACTGATTTGTAGGTTCGTACTGTGACACACGCTGTGTCACAGGTAGGCTAGACTCCGAGACCGTCCGAGACCGTTCCGGGTATATCTAGCTTAGGGTTTATTTATCTTATACAGTTTATCCACACGAGTACGGGACTTTCTGATATCTAGTGTACTTGGATATTCCGGTAACGTGGCAGTGGTATGAAGAGACCTCAACGCTCATCGCATTCATCACTAGAGCCTGACCAGAGCGGGAAGAGGCGTTACGAATGGAAAATACTATGTATTTAGTATATATATTTGGAATGTAAGCTTGCACTATATCGCAAATAGCATATCATATTGATAGCGGTAAAGCACCTATAGAGAAAGACGGGACCTCTCTTATATTGACGGCTAATAGCAACATGTCATTAAGTACCTTTCATGGCATGTGACACGTTGTAATGAACTAGGGGCAAGATGTTCATGGGATTCGCCGCGTCTTTCACAAGAAATAACCTTGAAATGAAAAAGTTATGACATTTTACTTTATTTTGAAACTGCAGATACCCTGTTTCGCTGGCCAACTGGTGATTTTGACACTGTTATCTCTTGTACTAGGAGTTCCAGGCATCTCCTGGACATGCGTCAAGCAGTAAACCTGCATTATATAACCCCCTGCTGCCACCATACAAATTTTAGGGGATTCGGAGGACCCCCCGCCCCTGACAAGTACTTCCAGAGTCTCCGGACGCCCATAAGCTCAATCTGCGTTACAAACCCTAAGTAATATTCGCGCTATTTCGGTCCGGAGACTCGGGTTCCAGAGTATATCGTAGTGCCATCAAGCGAAGGGGAATAATTCTTTTTTTTTGGATGCATCCCATTCAAGATAGAAGTGCTTCTTCAACGGGATATTGCTTATGTGAGTTATCCATGATATGTTTTCCACCCACATGTAACAGTACATGGACACACGACAGGAGGTCTGATGATTGATAGTATCGTCACAGATGGTTGGGGTATCGGATTCCAGGAAGCGTTGAACGATGAACCTCAGCTGAAGAAAACGCACGACAGGGAGTGTCTGAGTGGTTTCAACGTAAGTTTGTGACACCAAAATGTCGCAAACAGCAATTGTGACGTGCTTAAACTGTCAGGTGCACTCCTCTTTCCTCCTCTCGTCAGCTTGCGTATTTTCACACATGGTTCTTCGCAGACGTAGCATCGCAGCACCGTCTCGGCTACGACTGCTAACTTGCCGTCGCGTTTTTTCAGATGCAACTTGCGGTTCCTACGAACGCTCCCATAGTTCAATGTGGCGCCTGCAGTAAGTCGGAAGCACCGATAGCTCATCCCTCATCTACTTGCCGAGATCGACCTGTCCTGCGGCGGAAACCACTTCGACAGTTGCCATTGACTGATCTGCTTGGAGAAACCCGCGGAATGACTCAGCCGACTTGATGGCGCTGGAATGCGGCCAGCCATGCTTCGGCCGCCCTGAGGCTGCAATCCGTATCCAGCGAGATTTGAGGTTCACATGTGAGCCGTCTTGGGTTCAGCATAATGCAAAGCGTCATGGTGTGCATGACAAAGGGTCTTGGATGTGGATGACGGTTCTCGAGAATCAACAGGACCTGCGGGCGTCAAGCTAAGCTACGCATCTGTGGCACTGTTTATCTCCCTCGGAAAAGCTCGCTATGTGTCCGCAGCGCCTCCTTGCGATCGTGCATTGAACCGTGCTAGGCGTCGGAGTTTGCTCTCGAAGCCCGCACTGGCTGCTGTCTTGGAGCATCATCGACGCGGATGGTAGGTGATTTGGATAACTGCGTGGCAACAAATGCAAATGACCTTTATAGCACGTAAGGCAAGGCACATGTGGTTCGGTTTTCCAGGGATGCAGCTTCATAATCCGCACTGCGTTCAAGGGCATCCGTTGCCCGCCATGCAGGTGAATCGACTCGGAGTACAACACCTCTCATCACCACGCCCTATTTGCCGAGGTTTTTTTGCAGGGAACCACGAGTTGTATGCTATCAGTGTCTGGGTCCAAAATTCGCCACGGCCAGTTTCCCATATACGGAGCTTCCGGGGTGACATTCGCGTGGCATTGCTTGACATTGCAGGTCGCTGGAGGTTACTCCGTTGTGTCGGCGTCAAGCAACTCTCAGCCGGGACCGAGGCGTGTCGAGCCGCAACTCCCTCCCCGACGCCACCTGTCAGGCGCTCCGCTGGATCAAAGCGTCTGCAGCACCCCAAAGTTTTCCCCTAGGGAGACCAACTTCGCCAGTATCAGGGGTACGCTTCCCGAACTTGCGTCGCGAACCGAGGCGCAGTTATCGTTTCCCCATTGCAACAGCAGCAGCTGAATCTAGGAACGAGTCGACAAGTCACAGTTTCCTGGACTTCCAAGGTCAACCGCCTGGCGAGGCTCACAGTCTTTCTGTTGGACACCTCCCAGCCCGTGCTGCGCGGCACTGGGGCTTCGCACCCTCCCCTTCCGTCCATAATGCCTCTTGCTCGACCTTTTCTTTGTCTCGCGCGGCAAACGTACTTGATTTCCAGTGTTTCCCACGTCAGCTTATGAATCACCAGCAGAGAGCACGGGCAGCCTTCTCTAGGTAGGGCCTGACTTCGGATGGCTGTTGTCGGCCCTTTGAGCCGCCAGGAAGTTGTTTGCGAGCACAGTCCTTGCTCTGAATATAAGCTTTCCAGAGCTCCTCGCCGTGATACTGAGCTTGCATTCATTCGAACAGACCTGAAGTTGATGCCTATCTCAGACGGGAAATATGTCTGCAAGATTATCGCGGATGACTACTTTATTCAAGCCTCCAGTGGGCTCACTCATACTGGTTCTCGTCTCTGGTAAGTCACGGCATCCTCCTGCTAAGCTGACTCGCGCCAACCGCTTTCTCGAAGCTTGTGATCACACGGGCCGCCAAGGGGCTGAGTCGAGCCGACCATGTCATTCTCTGTGCAGGAAGACTGATAAAGCTAAGGCCAGTGAAGGGCAGACGTGCCCCCTCACCGAGGGGGACCGCAGCTTCGAATTTGACGAGGTGGAGCACACGCTGCGCTTTGCTCTGTTGAAAGCGCAGATGTTTGGAAAGGACAAGCCCTATGGTTTGGGCGAGTATGATCTCCGGGTACAACCAAAGAGCGGCCTTACATCCATTGCTTACACTTGTGTGCCTGTAACTGCATTGCCCTATCATGCTCCCTATTGCAGCGTCCTGTTCAGTGCTGTATGCCCGCCCTATCCTCTGCAAGGCGCCGGCTTACACGTTCAGCCCTGGCTAGCTGGCCCGCTCCCTTCAGTGCGCCACAGCTGCGCGAGGCCGACCGCAGGGAGCGGCGGCTGCCAAGATGGGCCTTGCTTCTGAGACACTCGCTGCATGTGTTTCTTCATAAGTCAGTTCTCCAGTTTTCCTCGGAGGGGCGCGTGGGGTTTATTCTTGGAGGGGCGCGTGGGGGTTATTCTTGGAGGGCGCGCGGGGTTATTCTTGGAGGGGCGCGTGGGGGTTTAATCTTGGAGGGCGCGCGGGGTTATTCTTGGAGGGGCGCGCGGGGGTTATTCTTGGAGGGGCGCGTGGGGGTTATTCTTGCTAAATGTGCCTGACGCGGCCATTGACCGGTGCACATGAGCAGGCCGATTGGGTGCGCGATCAGTCCGCGACGCGAAGCATCTCCTGCGCCCTCACCAAGGTGTCCAAGCGGAGGAACTCTGCCGGGCACCAGCCGCAGTCACCACCTCCAGCTGGCATGCTAACTGTGCGCTTCTCCAGCTCTCTCGCACCGTTCTCCTCGGCCCCCCTGATACGCACCCCCCCTTGATGC